>SNQJ01S0066240.1:40193-59344 GCA_010110895.2 Picea sitchensis | reverse complement strand
TAGTGGTTGATACAACCCATGCTTCTGGTTGGATGGCTTGGATTGTGAGCATAAGTCACAAGCTCTGATAATTTTTTCAACTTGAGGCTGCATGGAAGGCCAATGAAAATGGCATTGCAGATGTTGGGTGGTCTTTGTGGTATTGAAGTGGCCCCCATAGGATGAAGCATGCGCTTCCCTGATGAGCAAGAGACGGTCTTTTGAGTGTGGAACGCATAGAAAATTCAACTTAAATAGCCATCCATCTGAATAGTGTAGTCTAGGAAGGGGGTTTGATTGATCACTATGGGGCTTTGAAAAGCTTCCCAAATCTGTCGAAAGTTGGTGTCAGTAGCATATTGATATTTTCATGTGTCATAAGTAGCACAACGTAATTCTAGAATGGAAAGAAGTGGAGTGGGAGGTCGAATTAGCAAATCAACCATTTTATTAGAAGTTCATTTCTTGTATATGATGACTAAGTCAAATTGTTGAATGTAGGAGGCCCATTTAAGGTGCCTTTGTTCCTGAATCTTTGATTGAGAGTTGATGAAAATCAACAGGTGGTGGTAGGTATGTAGAATGGTTTATTTACATAACAAATAATGCCTCCATTGTTTGATTGCTTTCACCAGACTATAAAATTCCTTGTCATAGGTACTACAATTTTTCTTTCCTTCAGACAGGGTTTCATAGTGGTAAGCAATGGGGTGTCCTCCCTATTTAAGTATGACACCAATATCATATTGTGAGTCGTCAAACTCAATCTCAAAGGGTTGGGAGAGGTCTGGCAGATGTAAAACAGGGGATGAACAGAGGGCGTCTTTGAGATGAGAAAAGTGAGTAGCTTCTTCTTTGGTCCATATGAATTTAGAAGAAGTATTTAAGAGTTGATGCAAAGGTTGAGCAAGATTTGAAAAAGAGGGAATGAACTTACGATAGAAATTGATGCCACCCAAAAAGCTTTTCAACTCCTTAGCTGAAGAAGGTAGAGGCCATTGTTTCAATGCTTGGATGTGAGCTATATCTAGTTGAATACCCTCTGAGATGACCACACAGCCGAGATAGGGGACTGAAGTCTGACCAAAATATGATTTCTTCTCTTTGACTTGCAACTTGTGTTCTTGGATAATTTGAAGAACTTGTCGGACATGTTGCATGTGAGTGTCCCATGTCTGATTGAAGATGAGAATGTCATCTAAGTAGATGACCACAAATCGACCCAAATGTGCTCTGAAGATGTCATTGATGAGCCTCATGAAAGTGGTTGGGGCGTTGGTGAGACCGAAAGGCATGAATTTCCACTCAAAATGACCAAATTTGGTCTTGAACGTTGTTTTCCAAACATCATCTAGGTTCATTCGAACTTGATGGTAGCCGACTGTCAAATCCAATTTAGTAAACCACTTAGCTCCTTGGAGGGTGTCGAGTAGTTCCTCAATCCGGGGAAGGGGGTAATAGTTTTTTATTGTGGCTTTGTTCAAGGCTCAGTAATCAATGACAAGGCTCATTTCTAAGGTATCTCATTTGGGTATGACAAAGGCTGAAGAAGAATAGGGAGAAGATGAAGGTTGGATGTGGCCAAAGTTGATGAGTTCGGTCAATTGTATTTCCATTTCCTCTGTTTCTGTTGGGGCCAACTGGTAGGTAGGGGCATTAGGTAAGGTAGATATGGGGATGATATTAATGGAATGGTCAATGTGGTGGGAGGGGGGAAGTCCCTCCGAAGGTTGAAATACCTCTGCGAACTCGTGGAGGAGGGGAGTCATAGTTTCAGGAATAGGGTTTGTTGTATTGTTTGGTGTTATTGGGTGCACTAAATAGAGAGAGACACATTGGTTTAAGTGTACATGTGGGATTTGTTCTTTGGTAGAAGGGAGTTTGGGTTTTGTTGCAGTTAAGATATAAGTGTGGCCTTCTTTGTTAATTTTGTACTGGCAGAATTTGGCTAGATAGATAGAATTTCTTTATATTTGGTATGGGATACCGAGAAACAAATCCACACAATCTAAGGGGGAGACATCATAGAGGATAATATCTTTGAATTGGCCTATGGAAAAAGTGACCAGACAACGCTTGGAAACTAAAAGGCGAGGGCCATCCTTTTGGACCCATCCAAGTTGATAGGGTTGAGGATGTGGAGTGGTGACAAGATTAAGGCGGTTGGAAAGGGCTTGAGACACCAAATGTTTTTGGCTTCCATTGTCCATAATCAATAAATCCAAGGCATTTTTTATTTGGCAGTTATGGGTGAAGAGGGGTTGGGTGGATGCGTTCGAATATTCCTAGGTCATTAGAATCAATAAGGAATCTACTTCTGTGGGATTGTCCAGAGGAACTTCTTCAGTATATTTTACTTGGGAAGGTGCAATGATCTCATTGAGTAGAGTTTTCTTGGTTTTTAGATTTTGGAGGATTCGACAATCTGATGAATTGTGTGAAGTAGTTTTCTAGAATGAGCACCAGGGTGTCCTTGTAGTTGTATTGGGTGTGGGGTTTTGAGTCCAAGGAGGTGGAAAGAGGGCTGAGGGATGGGATATGGATGGTTGAGAGGTGGGGGGGTTGGTGTAAGGGCGGGACCAAGGAATACGACCTCTAGGAGCGACTTTCCTTTCTATAGCCAAAGATCTCTGAAATGTTTTATCTAAAGTTGGATTTTCAAACAACTCTACTTCACGATGGAATTGAATTAATAAACCATCCACAAATTTTAATATGAGTACCTCTTCCAGATCTGGAACATGAAGTAAGAGGGACATCTTGAAGAAGAAGTCTATGTAGCCTTATACTCCTTGTGAAGGGAGTTGTCAAAGTTGGTACCATTTGATCCATAAGGATTGCACATACCCAGGTGGGTAGAAGCGATTTCTCAAAGCTTCGAAAAGTTGAGCTCAGGTTTTGATGGGTTTCGAAGTAGAAGATTATGGAGCATCCCCAATATCTATCACAAATGTGGTCTTCTCTTACATGGTATCCCACCAAGTTTGTGTCAGTCCTTCTAATTGCAAGGAGAAAATCTGGAGTTTTCTTTCCTCGGTAAGGCCTAAGCATGTATTGAAATAGGTGGATAGGCTACAGATCCAAGAATCCACCATCTCACCATTCATTTTCCCAACAAACTTGGGTAGTTGGATTCGAGTGTCCAACCGGAATGGATCTGGATTTTTTTGTTTTTTCATTCTGAGCAGCTCATTGAGGACAAAGGCAAGATCTTGGACGGGATTTGATGTGTTGGAATCTGATTCGACTGCCAAAGGATCTTTGCGTGGAGGCATTATGAGGCCATCTAAAGAGAAAAGGCACCCCTAGGTTGCAATGTTGAACATAGGACTCTGTTTTGAGAAAAGAGGACTCAAAACCCTGAGGCAACGAAGCTTGAACTAGTCTAGAGGGAGAGATGTGTATTGTTTTAGATTTGTTGAGCTCCTCTTTGTGGAAATGGAGATGTGGGCACCCTTGGGGCTTATGAGCTATCGTTACTTGTCAGCACTCTAACCTGGGCAAAGTGTGGTTCTTCCACATACCTAGAGTATATTGGAAGGCCCCTTTTGAATGGTTGTGCATTTGAAAAAACTATATCGAGAGACCCCATAGAATCCTAATACCAATCGAGTAAACCATTGCGTCATCTTGTTGTTATAGTACACCGAGAACAACACTCGAGGAGATAACTCTCTAGTACTTGGGTAGTCATATAGTATGGCTAAGGGAATGGTCAAGCCTCCTTAGTTAGTGCCTTGAGATATTGGGATGAGTACTATTGTTGGACCCCACATGTATATCAAAGAGCTATAGCACCTGACACTCCCTTGTTTGTGAGGACCTCTTCCTAAGACAATTAAGAATTCCTACCTTGCAGTGATACTTGGACAACATGCCACCAAAAAAGGGAACTTCTACACTAAATAATCCCCCATATAGTCCTACTTGGACTGTTGATGAAGGTAAAGAAATGTGCAAGGAAATAGATGATTTAAAAAAGAAGGCAGTAACAAAAGATGAACTATAAAGGATGATGGGTTCAATTGAAGCTAATATGGAAGCGATGATGGATACTGAGGTGGATGGATTAAAAGGGGAGATCATGTAAGGGTTGAAAAGTTTCTAATAGAGAGGCCACCTATAACTGAAAATGTATCCCATGAAATTCATGATGAGGACACAAGGAACATGAATCAAGAATGAAGAAACTCCAGCTTTGGGTTGAAGACCAAACAATTTCCTAAGATCTATATGAGGATGTTTGATGGCAAGGATCCAATCACACAAATACTCCAAATGGACCAGTTCTTTGATTTACATGATATGCCACACACACAAAAGGTACAAATTGCATCCTTATATTTAGAACCTAATCATTTTGTGTGGTGTCGATGGTTTTTTACTCATAAATTACTTGTCACTTGGAAACTTTTCATGAAATAAATGATAGCAGACTATGAGGATACATAGAGAAATATCTTCTTCAACCAATTGATAAATATCAAGAAAAAGGGTTCAATTTCGAGGCACATTGAGAACTTCCAAATATTGAATAAAAAGGTAATGGATATTCCATATGAGCACATGATTGATGTATTCATAGTAAATTTAAATGATAACATTCAACATGAGTTTAACCTTTGGGAACCCAAATCATTGGAGAATGCGTTCAGTTTAGCGAGAAATGTTGAAAGTAAAAATTTGGTTATGGCTACTAGAAGGACCACCCCTAACATATATTGTGAGAATAATGTTCCTTCTTTTAAACCACCTCAACCTACAAGGTTGACACCTCAATAATTGGAGGAAATAAAAGAAAAAGGTTTGTTCTTTAATTGTGACAACAAGTACAGTAAAGGACATACGTGTGGTGACAAGAAATTATTCTACATAGATTGTGAAGAGGAATAAGAACAAGAAGAAGAAGAAAAGAAAGAACAAGAACCATCTCAAGATGAATATGTAGAAGATATTTCTTCTAAAGAGATGAATCCCACCATATCATGTCATGCATTGGATGGAATTAGCACTCCTCAAATTCTCAAGATTGAAGGATATATCAAAAAGAAAAATGTAATAGTGATAATTGATTCTTGTAGTACTCATAATTTCATTCATTGTAAATTAGCCAAAGCTATCAACTGTTTTATATATCCAATGCCAGAGTTTCAAGTAATGATTGCAAATGGAGGAACTATCAGTTTCTCAAAAACATTCCATAAGATCAATCTTACTATGGGTGAATATGTAATGGATAGTCTAATGATTACTATACCCATGGGTGGTATTGATGTCATACTAGTCGTCCAATGGTTACAATCATTGGGAACGATGGATTTTAATTTTCAAGAACTTTTCATAAAATGTTCATTGGAAGGAAAGGAATTTGAGTTAAGGGGTATAACAAAGAAACCCGGTAAGGTGGTAAGTTGATATGGCATGACAAAATTATTGAAAAAGGGGCATCAGGGTGTAATTGTAAAACAATGCTCACTAGATGTTCAAACATCTAAGCTATTTATTCCCCTAGATCTCCAAGGAGTCATTGATAATCATTCCAAAGTATTTTAAGACATTCTGAGAGATCTTCCAACATTTTTCAATCACGATCATGATATTCACTTAATTCCTAGGAGTGTTCCTCCTAACATCAGGCCTTGCAGATACCCTTATGCCTAGAAGAGTGAAATTAAGCGTATGGTTGAAGAAATGTTAGAGGTTGGCATTATTAGACCTATCCAAAGTTCTTACTTTGTACCAGTGGTAATAGTACTCAAGAAGGAGAGATCATGGTGTATGAGTCCGGATTATAGAGAGCTCAACAAGATCATTATTAAAGGTAAGTTTCTCATTCCCGTCATTGATGAATTTTTATATGAACTACATGGATCAATCTACTTCACAAAGTTGGATCTCCATTCAAGGTATCATCAGACTAGAATGAAGTAATAAGATATCCCCAAAAAAACATTCAGAACTCATGAAGGCCATTATGAATTTTTTTGGTCATTCCTTTTGGCCTTACAAATGCACTTTCCACATTCCAAGGGTTGATGAATTCCATTTTCAATCCCTTCCTTCAAAAATTTATGTTAGTATTTTTTGATGATATACTAATCTATAGAAAGGCTTGGGAAGATCATGTTCAACATGTTGATAGGGTGCTACAGCTACTAAAGGAGAAAAAACTATATTCCAAACCGTCGAAATATTTCTTTGGGGTGAAGGAGGTAGATTATTTGGGTCATATTGTATCTCATGAAGGTGTCAAGGTATAC
Source organism: Picea sitchensis (assembly GCA_010110895.2). Lineage (NCBI taxonomy): Eukaryota > Viridiplantae > Streptophyta > Pinopsida > Pinales > Pinaceae > Picea > Picea sitchensis. The sequence goes on along the minus strand of SNQJ01S0066240.1, from coordinate 53,105 downwards.
CCTAACAAGATTAAAGCCAAGATGGGTTGGTCGATTCCAAAAACATTGAATAATCTTAGAGGATTTTTGGGTTTGGCAGGTTACTACCGCAAGTTTGTTTGGAACTATGGAAGAATAGCAGCACCTTTAACTGCATTAACTAAGAAGGATGCATTTTCATGTACTCTAGAGGAAACTCAATATTTTGAACAACTTAAAGAGGCAATGTGCAAAGCTCTTGTATTGACCACACCAAACTTCACAAAAACCTTTATTGTGGAATGTGATTCCTTGGGAAATAGCATTGGTGTTGTTCTAATGCAAGAAGTAAGGCCCCTTGCTTTTGAAATTCGGACACTCAAGGTAAAGGAATTACACAAACCCATTTATGAGAAGGAAATGATGGCAAGACTACATGAATTGAAGCAATGGTTCCCTTGACTAATAGGTAGGAACTTCAAGGTTAAAACAGATCATGACAGTCTTAAATACTTCTTGGAACAAATACTATCTTCAGAAGAGAAACCAAAATGGGTGACGAAGATGTTGGGTTATGACTTTGAAATCATTTACAAAAAAGGAAAGAAAAATGTTGTGGTAGATACACTCTCAAGAAATGATGAAGATGTGAAGGAATTTCTCTGTTCTATCTCTATCATCCAACCTGATTGGATAATATAAGCAAGGGATGAATGGAAGAATAATGAAGAAGTATGGACTCTCATTCAAAGGTTGGAGCAGGATTCCAGTGTATTTAATACATTTACATGGAAAAATGATTCACTACGGTACAAAGATCACTTATATTTATGTAAGAATTCCCAACATTGTCATCCAAAGTCTTCCTAGTTTGTATGACATTTAGATTATGGAGAGTCTGGCTCAACTTACAGTAGTGGTGACAATGTTTGGTTGTCTTGTGTTATTTGGATTCATATGGAAAGTATTTGACTAGACTTACAGTGAATTTGAAGTTGATTTGGCTAGGTTAAAAAGAGGTTATTAATGTGGAAGAAATTTTCATATGTTGTTTCACATAAGACAAAGGTATAACTTAAGATATTTCACATCAAGACAAAGGTATAACTTCATATAGTTAATCAGGTAGTCAGGGTTCACACTTTGTTATATGAATGTGAAAGTGAAAAAGAAACTATCACACTAACATGTAATTAAAAATAAACTAATAAATTAGAAAAGGTAATACATTATTATTTATTAGAGATCCAGATGAAGATATAATTCCATATAGATTAATCTACATACATAATACTCAGTTTTCACATTTCATTATATGAAGATGAGTGTGTAGGAAGATATTATCACATTAATCTAGTTTTACAATTAAAAGTAGAGGGTAACATTCCAAATCAATTTATGAGATGAGTTTGATTTAGATTTATAGATAATTTATGAGATGAGTTTGATTTAGATTTATAGATACTGTTTATGATTGGAAATATTTAAAAGAAATAATTTTATTTTAATAGAAAATATGATTTCAACTATTGAAAAGATATTTGTAAGAAATCATTTTTATAATTATTGATTTGTTTAAAAAAATTTATAACATATATTTTCAAAAATAATATTAACATCTAAAAATGATATTAAATAATTATTTATAATAAAACTCTTTTTTACCAAGATTCAATTATTTTAGAGACATATGTTAAAGTGTATGCGAATTACTTCTTAAACAATATCATTAATGTTATAAATAAAATGTAATATTGTTTTTGGTAGGTATAGGTAAGTTGTGTATTAGATTAGTAATAAAAAAAATTTGGAGATAATTTTCTCATATAAGGTTACCATGTAAGAGTAATTTCCATTGACTTAGTGTGTGTCATGTACTTTTTAATTTTAGTTATTTATATTTTTTAAAATAATTTTAAGCTTTATTTCAAAATCAATAATATGTTTAATTTTTATCTATTTTTATAATGTCAAGTTGATAATTTGGCATAGGATCATTTCATATTTTTATTCATCAAATACAATTTTAACAAATTTAGTAAAATAAATATTTAAATCATAATATCTCAACTACAATATTATATCTATCTATTTTATAATATTTTATTTTGAAAAACTTTTTTTTCATCTCTACATTAAATGTTATATATAACCATTCTTTTAATTTTATTTTTTTATAAATTTCTAGTTCACAATTATAATTTTGTATGTTTTTCTCCTCTCATATTTTTTCTAACTATTATATATATGAAAAAGAAAAACATCCAAAATTATAATAGTTAAGTAGAAATTTATATAAAAAAAAAAAAATTAAATTAAAAGAATGGGTTTTGAAAATTTTAGGTAGAGAAAAAAATAATAATACACTATAATGAATATGTATTAAAAGAAAAATCTAAACTTTAAATTGTGGAAAAGATTATGTAATAAAGATTTGTTTTCTAAAAATTGAAAAGTTAAAAAAAAGTGTACTATCTACTTAAACAAAATTTCATTATGATTTTTTTTTCTCCTTTTATAATGGAAATATGAGAAATCAATGTCATCTCACTTACACTAGGATTAATGGTCTTAATATTTTACCACTTCTAAAAACATGAAAGCTCACACTAATTTCACTATGATTTTGTTTTTTCCTTTGACAATGGAAACATGGGAAATCAATGTTAACCCACTTACATTAAAATTCTTAGTCTTAATATTTTACCTAAAAACATGAAAGCTCACATTATGATTAGATTAAATATTAAGTATAAATATCAATGGAGATTAAATATTAAGTATAATTATAAATATTAAGTGTATTAGATTAGTAATAAAAAAAATTTGGAGATAATTTTCTCATATAAGGTTACCATGTAAGAGTAATTTCCATTGACTCATTGACTTATTGTGTGTCAAGTACTTTTTAATTTTAGTTATTTATATTTTTTTAAATAATTTTAAGCTTTATTTCAAAGTCAATAGGATCATTTCATATTTTTGTTCATCAAATACAATTTTAACAAATTTAGTAAAATAAATATTTAAATCATAATATCTCAACTACAATATTATATCTATCTATTTTATAATATTTTATTTTGGAAAACTTTGTTTTCATCTCTACATTAAATGTTATATATAATCATTCTTTTAATTTTTTTTTTTTATAAATTTCTAGTTCACTATTATAATTTTGTATGTTTTTCTCCTCTCATATTTTTTCTAACTATTATATATATATGAAAAAGAGAAACATCCAAAATTATAATAATAAGTAGAAATTTGTAAAAAAAAAAATTAAAAATTAAAAGAATGGGTTTTGAAAATTTTAGGTAGAGAAAAAAATAATAATACACTATAATGAATATGCATTAAAAAAAAATCTAAACTTTAAATTGTGGAAAAGATTTTGTAATAAGGATTTGTTTTCTAAAAATTGAAAAGTTAAAAAAAGTGTACTATCTACTTAAACAAAATTTCATTATGATTTTTTTTTCTCCTTTTATAATGGAAATATGAAAAATCAATGTCATCTCACTTACATTAGGATTAATGGTCTTAATATTTTACCACTTCTAAAAACATGAAAGCTCACACTAATTTCACTATGATTTTGTTTTTTCCTTTGATAATGGAAACATGGGAAATCAATGTCATCCCACTTACATTAAGATTCTTAGTCTTAATAATTTACCAATTCTAAAAACATGAGAGCTCACATTATGATTAGATTAAATATTAAGTATAAATATCAATGAAAAAAAGTGTAATCCTACACCAAACAATTAAAAAAAATGGTATTCACATTTCCTTTCTAATGATAAAATATCAAATAGATAATTATCATAGTAATCTAATATTACATCAAATTAATGAATACTATTTAATTATTCATTTTTTATAACTACAACAATTTTTTTCATTATTAATATTAATCATAGTAAAATTGAACTTCCTTGTATTTCAAGTTCAACTCTATTTTGCTTATAAGTTAAAAAAGGTATTCACATTTCCTTTCTAATGATAAAATATCAAATAGATAATTATCATAGTAATCTAATATTACATCAAATTAATAAATACTATTTAATTATTCATTTTTTATAACTACAACAATTTTTTTCATTATTAATATTAATCATAGTAAAATTGAACTTCCTTGTATTTCAAGTTCAACTCTATTTTGCTTATAAGTTAAGTCAAGAAAATTCTTATGGCCATCCATCTTCTTGTTATCCAAAACTTTATAAATCAATTAAAGTGGTGAATATCACATTCTTATAACAAGCATGACCCTCTACAGAAATCAAACCTTACTCAACATCTCAATGCTACTTGGAATGGATCATCTCCCTCATTTTGTCCACAATGCCCTCAAACTTTCAGAACAAGATGTTAATCTCCATGAAAAATATGAGGGGTTAATGTGTCTCTTCTCCGTGAGAAACAACGAATGTGATGGGTTGATGTGTCTCTTCTCCATGAGAAATAACGATCTCCCAATTACATGCATAGTCATTGATATGATGTCTCACCTATCTCTTGTATGATAGTATCATCATTTTGCATCCCTAACAAGCCATTCATTTTGCATCCCTAACAAGCCATTCAAGAGTACTTTATCTTATTATGAAGTTAATACTAAATTATACTTATATAATTTAAAATGTATATTAAATATATTTATAGAATTTANGAAACAACGAATGTGATGGGTTGATGTGTCTCTTCTCCATGAGAAATAACGATCTCCCAATTACATGCATAGTCATTGATATGATGTCTCACCTATCTCTTGTATGATAGTATCATCATTTTGCATCCCTAACAAGCCATTCAAGAGTACTTTATCTTATTATGAAGTTAATACTAAATTATACTTATATAATTTAAAATGTATATTAAATATATTTATAGAATTTAAAATATATATTAAATATATTTATATAATTTAAAATATATATTAAATAAATAATAACTATATAAAATATATATTTTAAATAATATAATTTAATAATATATATTATAAATACAAAATGTTTGTAATAGTATATATATTTTTTTGAAATTCATTTATTGGGAAAGTTTTTAATGTTTTTTTTTTCATTTTGAAGATGATACTAGTATAAAGCTGTGTATAGACTTAATGCACTCACCCTCATAAGAATTGAATCAAGGATCTACTCAACACATTGAATTACTAACATTGTCCTACTCAGTGTGACACCAATTAATTGAGCATATATATGACCATCAAAATTTGGTTAGAAAAAGATTTATTGTCTATTTTATTTTGGACAAAAAGACCATGAGTGAGGTTATTGAATTTAATTTTAACAAAACATTTGAGAGATTATTTTAATCTATGCTGTAATTTTTTTGCTACGATGAATGCTCAATTTTTAACATCATTTGGAAAATATATTACAATAGTAGCTATAAAATTTTAGAGATACAGGTAAAAAATTTGCATTTTCATTCATAGAAACCTAACTACAAAATTGTACTCTTATATGCATTTCCATAGCTATGACCACTGAATAAATAGTCATTATACTCATGGCCTAAAGTCCTTAGGCTCATATTGTATTTCCATAACTACTACCACTAAAGAAAGAGCCCTTATACTCATGGCCTAAAATCCTTAGGCTCATACTTTTTTCCAAAAGGAATATGATGTAACGGCCCTCCTCGTTAGGACAACAACTCTGACAACAGGTGCATTTTTTTTTTTTTTAAAGTGTGTGCACGTGTGTATATAAGAAATAGACACACTGGACTCTACGACGCCACCCGACGACTAACAAGACGCAACCACGATGAGCACCACAAGAAGACACAAGACGCTCAACAATAACAGCAAGCGTCAACGATCATAGATATAAGGCGCACAACACAAACACTTAACAATGTACTGGGTTATACACAGTACGAGCACANAGGTGCATTTTTTTTTTTTTTAAAGTGTGTGCACGTGTGTATATAAGAAATAGACACACTGGACTCTACGACGCCACCCAACGACTAACAAGACGCAACCACGATGAGCACCACAAGAAGACACAAGACGCTCAACAATAACAACAAGCGTCAACGATCATAGATATAAGGCGCACAACACAAACACTTAACAATGTACTGGGTTATGCACAGTACGAGCACAGAAGGAAGAATCCTTAGGAGTGGATTTTACTATTTCTGCACAGGAAAGCAGGGCGTTTAATCTTAGTTCTCTGCTCCGGAGAGAGAGAAGGTCAGATAGGCTCCTGGCCGACTGCTCAGGAAGAAACTAGTAATATCCATCGGGGGTGTCGCAAGAGTGGAAACCTTGTCTCTAAGATAGAGAAGATCGTAGTCGTCGTTCCGGTGTACATAAGTCATCCTAACTGTCAATCGGAAGTTGAGCCATCGGTGTATCCCAGTACCGGGGGGATGACGTGGCTCCAAAGGAAGGGATCCTGAGAGAAATTATAGATCGTTGGAACTCCCTGTGTCATGATGAAGGAAGGCCACGTGTCACCCCATGGTGGTGTCACGTGTCACATGGATTCAGCCAAATTGAACATGGATCTGTGGGAAATGAGTGTCACATGTTATGCCACGTGTCATACCACGTGGCAGTAGGGCATACATGGATGACTCAGACGTGGGCTCGACGAAGGACAGACACCCTTGGGGTAACGACATTAGATCCTATTCATTGACTCAGATCAACGGTGGAGTTTCATCCTCCTTGGATCTGGCATTGGATTACCTATTTCAATCTCATAATTTTTTTGAAATTTGGAAATGTCAAAGGTATCTTTTGTTGGATTGCTATATCTTTTTCTATGTATAGATGTTTTTCTCTTTCTTTGTTGTGCTCTCCACTATCCTGTAAATTTATTTTTGTTTCTTTTGTAAAACCATTTTGGGAATGAAGGAAAAATCATGGTTGTTGATATATTTTTTTTGCCAATTTTTGTCTCAAGGCATTGACATAAAAATTAAATATCAAAGTTTTGTAAAGATTATTTTACTGAACATAATTATAATCTATAAGTTCCCTTTTTTCTTTTTCGTTGTTTGTTCCATGGTTGATATCACATGAGTGTCTATTTTATGTTTCTCAGGGATTCTTTAACAACTTTTGAGATTTTGTGATAATCTTTCTGTCCAAGTTGTTTTATTTTCTTGATTTATTTTCAAGTCTAAATTTATGTATAGACAAATTATATTGATTTGGATCCATGAAGAAGAAAACCAAGAACATTATTGCGTATCCAATTATTTTTCTCAGTATATTTTTACAAATAATTCAACCAATAGTGAAATCTATTGCACTTATGGAAATTGAAAAATGAATTAATGTGGGAAGATCCTATTAAAGCAGCCATTTGTTTTAAAGGAAGGATGTTGGGGGGAAGCGTCATTCCCATAGAAGAAGACACTACACTGCAATGGACAATTTTCACATCCAAACTATGTCAAGAATGGTTAGGGTATAGTAAATGAGGTACAAAGACAAAAACATGGTTATCTCAAGGCCCTCCATTTTCACTTGATCTTATCTCAATATCCTTGAAAAAGATCAATATTTCTCAATGGACTCCTTCCTTCTAGGCAAAGGCTAAAACACCATTATTCCTCTTAAATATGCCTCGACATCTCTTGTTTTTATTAGGCATTCTAAGTTGTGTAATAATAAATCTTTTGTGAATTTCCAGTCGCTATAGCTGAGTCTCCCTAGTACATTTGTCAAGTTGAGGGGGCAATTTGAAGCTTCTCATCATCATTGGGTTGTTGTGCCATATATTTTTACTTTCAAAGGCTATAGAAGTTCAACTTGAAAAAATTATAGTGTTTGCATTATGGCCATGTGTATAAGAAGGAGGATGTTGCTATTAAGACACTCAATGAGTATATGGAATTTTACTCTCCATTTGTCTTCTAGATCATGTGTTGGACCTCATAGTGTGTGATAATTTAAGATGCTTGGTGAGTATTGTGGTATAATTCTAAGATGCATATGGTATCATGAGGAATATAGTAATATTTCCCACTTCGAGAATTCTTTAATAACATAGATTCACATTAACCTTATATTCATTAACTCACACATAACATTTTAGACACACTTGACTTAACACAAATAAATATTTCTCCCGCCCCAAGTTGTAGATGAACTTACTTCTCTAAGAAAAAACAATATTTTTAAAAAATATTGCTTATCATTTTTTATAAGAAATGTGAGTAGCTTTAGTTCTTTTATTTTATTAAGCATTTGATTGAATAATTACATGTCATTCTCCAAAAAAAATATGAAAGAAACATGTTATAGGGTGAGAACCATGTCTCTTCATACTAGTTATTTACTTAGAAAAATATAGTCATTTTATATTTTATAGCTTTCAATAGAACCTAAAATTATTATTGGAAAAATCAACTTTTTGATACAATGAAATATAATTTTCCTTTATTCCTATTATAAATTGACTTTGTAATCACTCCCAGTTGCTACCATTTTTAGTTAATCTTTCTAATGTAGGAGATTCCTTGGATTCTTGGTTGAACACTATATTTTTGAATTCAAGTCATCCTTTATCAACATTAATTATAGTTCACTTTTCTTATGTAATTATTTAAATTAGGACTATAGAATTAAGTATGCCAACCTTTTTTATGTAATTCTTCAAATTGGCATCATAGGATTAATTATGCCCACCTTTCTTATATAATTATTCAAAAATATCCATTATCATCTTTAATGAGAAAGAAAGATTTAAGTAGTTTTAGATATTTTATTTTTATGAAGCACCTGATTAAATAACTATTTATTATTCTATAAACAAAGGTGAATAGAAAATGCTATAGGGTAAAAAACATGTATATTCATACTTATTATTTTATTTAGAAAAATATAACTCATTTTTCTATTTATAGTTTTTAATAAAACATAAAACTATAGAAAATATAGTTCATTTTGCAATTTTATAATTTTTAATAAAACATAAAATTATTATTGAAAAATTAGTTTAATAGATCTTATATCTCTTGATCTATAATTCCTATTCTAAATTAGCTTCTAATCACAAACTAATTACTAATACTTTTACTTAAGTTTTTTAATGACTAAATTAGCCTTCTAATCACAAACTAATTACTAATACTTTTACTTAAGTTTTTTAATGTACTAAGTCATTTTAGCTTTTTATTTCTTTATTTTGTCACTATATTTTTAAATTATCTTAAACATTAAAGATGACTTTTGCTTTCAATTAAATTATTCAAATTAAAACTATAAAAATATCATAACTTAAAAAAATAAAGCTTTTAACTATGTATTATATATTAATAATACCCTTTACAACAACAAAAAAAATAAAATTAAGCACAAATAAATTTAAGTCTTTTACATATATTATATTATTGATCCATTTTAAATGAAAAACTCACCCATCTCAAACTTCATACACTATACAACGCATACAAAAAGAAAATACACATTATATCTCTTAAAAAGTAGAAACAAAAATATTTGATTATAAATATTAATTTCACTAGTTACTCACTTGAAAGTTAACTCAAAATCAAAATCACTTAAACTAAGTTTATAAAACTGGGTAACACTCGTCACACATAACTGGAACATCAACCATATTTTAGATTACAAAAATATTTAATTATAAATATTAATCTCACCACTGACTCACTTGAAAGTTAACTCAAGACAACTTAAACTAACCATAAAACTTGGTAACACTTACAACACATAACACCAACCATACTCTCGCTTCGCTTACTCACCTTTTTCACAAGAAAAAATACTCTTTATATTCAAAAGGATATAAATATATACAAAGACTTCCTCCGCAAAAAGAGCCACATGGAGAACAAAGCTGGTGGATCGATGTAGAACCGAGAAAACAGGCAAAACCAAAGCCTCAAATACAATTGGGGATCAACTATCTGGTCAAAAGATAGGCAGCAAGAACCAACCCAAAGAGGCAGAAATCATATATTGATTATGATGGTGGGCCCTTCATTACCATCCTCCCACTTTGTAAAGAAAAAATGGCTTGGGGGAAAATACAAATCTTTTTTAGAGAGTGTATTGGCCTCACTGTTTTCCTCTCTAAAGATGTGTGTGACAGAGAGTTTTCTAAAACAATGAGTTTCTTCTTTGGTTCTCTCTTTCCAACTTTCGAGCGCCGCCACCTTGAAGTCGTCTTGTCCTCTCAGCCAGTCAACAATAATTTTAGAGTCTCCCAGGAGAAGATGCTCGTCAATGTGCAGTCGGCTTGCCAGGTTGAGGGACGCCCAAGCCCCCAACAGTTCTGCCTTCATGTTTGATCCTTTTCCACAGTTTATAGTCCAGCGAAAGCACGTGTGAGTGTTAAGCACAATTTTACCTCCCGCTCCACAGAGAGAACCGTTTTGTTGAGAGGCTCCATCAAACCAAGCGACAACCCTGTCTAGAGGAACAACAAAATGGTGTCGGCGCTGTGGTAAAATCGATGGTTGTGTCTGTTGTAGATCTGCCTTAATTAAAATGATGTTAGCCACATGTTGCATAGAAGGAGACTTCCCATCGAAAAGAGAAGAGTTCCTGGTCTTCCAGACCTGCCAAACGAGGTAGACTCGCAACAAAGCAAATTTTTTATTGACACTGATCCAGCGCTAAAAACATTCGAGCACGCAGGATCCCGACCATGTCGTGTAGAACAGATGCGAAGGATCGAGAATCTTCCACATTGCTCGAATGAAAGAGCAAGTGATGAATAAGTGTGATATAGTCTCACTCTGTTGATTGCAGAGGTAGCAACGGCTAGGCCCCTCCCAACCACGGGCCTGTAGGTTCGTCCACACCAGAATTCTATTCTCGATTAGTAACCAGAAGAAAAGCTTTAGGTTGACAGGGCATTCAACCTTCCATATCTGTTGGCGCCCTCTAGAATTGACTTGAGGCCAGTAAAAACTTGCAAGCGCAAGATAAACATTTTTTGCCGTGAGAGAGCCCGATTGGTCCCCTCCAGTCCACAAAAGGGTATCCGGCCTGTCTTGTAAACGGATGCCTGCAACCTTCAGCGAATGTGTGTATCCTTCCCATTCGCTAAATAAATCAGAATCCAACTGTAGCTCCTTGCTGTTGAGCCAGTGGTCGCTAAGAAGTCGTCCATTGGACGGAGATATGATTTGGTGTAAGAAATATAAATGTTTGTGGTGTGAGTGCGCCAACAGAGATGATGAGAGAAGGGCATGTCTACCCAGGCGTAAAATGCAATCTCTGCCCACTTCAATCAGATGTCCATTGCCCGGGTTCCACGATATCCATTGGAGAATGATCGGCAGGGACTTTGAGAGGTGTTTCCAAGTTAGAGAGCCTCTCGTGGGACGTTCCGAAGAAAATCTAATCCAGATGTGCACCGGAAGAGTTGGAAAATAATTTTCTTTGATTACCTTGCTCCAGAGATAGGGTTTCATAAGAATTCTCCAGAAAGTGTTGGCCGAGAGCGCCCTGTAGAAGAAAGGCAAGTGCCTAAGGCCCCAACCCCCCATTGACTTTGGTTTTGATATAGTTTCCCAGCTGCAAAGGTGATAGCCCTTATGCTTTTTACTACCAGACCAGAGGAAAGAGAAGATGAGTTGATGAAGAGTCTTCGAAATCGAAGCCGGGATGTGAGCTAACGCCATCCAATAAACCCATAGGCTTTCCAAGAAATATTTTATTAGAATGAATTTTCCTCCTAAAGAGAGCAGTATGTTGCACCAATGATGGATCTTGCTATTAAATTTGTCAAAAAGCCAGTGCCAATCTTTGCTAGAATATCTGGAGGATTTTAAGAAGAATCCAAGGTATGAAAAACCCCTCTCTATCTCATGTGCCTCCATGCCGAACAGTGTTGTTAAAGCTCATAGAAAAGTCTCCTGTGTATTCGAGACAAGGAAGATAGATTTGTGAATATTGATCTCCAGGCCGGTAGCTGAGCATACGTTATTAAGGATGGAGTGTATCAACGACCATTCAGCAAGGTCGGCTGAATTCAAGATCAGCACGTCATCAACAAATAGTAAATGAAGGATATGTAACTGTCCTGAAACTTTTATACCAGTTAGGTGTCCCTCCGCTTGACTGATTTTTAGCAAGATGTTGAGTCCTTCCAGGACCAAAATGAAAATTAGAGGTGAGAGAGGGCACCCTTGTCGGAATCCTCTCTCGCAGTGGAAAGTTTTGGTAGCTTCCCCATTAATGAGAATAGCTAGAGTGGTCGATGAAATGCAGCCCAAAATCCAGTTGGTGATGATTAGACCGAAGCCACACTGTATAAGAATAAGATGAAGAAAGTTCCAGTTAATGCAGTCGAAGGCCTTTTTTAGGTCCAGCTTTAGAAGAGTGGCATGTTGTTTTTCAGTCTTTAAACTGTGAATACATTCATGTGTGACTCCAACAGTGTCGAGAATTTGTCTTCCTTTTAGGAAGCCAAGTTGTTCATTGGAAAGTGCCATGGACAGATACGGTCGGATTCTTCTGGCGATATTCTTGGAGATAAGTTTGTAGCACAGGTTACAGAGGGAGATAGGGAGAAAGTCTTGAAAATGTTTGGGTAGATTAGACTTTGGGATCATGACAACAAAGGTTCTGTTGAGCTATGAGTTCACCACTCCTCTAATTCTAGTATCCTCCACGGTGTCCAGGAGATCCTGAAACATAAGATCAAAAAAATGTAGGTATAATTCAATAGACCAGCTGTCTGGTCCAGGGCTCTTTTCTTTTTTGAAACCCTTAAGCACCACAAACTATTGATTAAGGTTGGTTGTCATTGATGTCAACTCTTGAAGAAAGACACATAGCACAAAGTTTTGGGTAATGGAACCAATAGTGTTTGATGTAAATATGACTCATTATTGTTTTTTCATGGTTGATAAGAAGTAAATATGGATGAACTCCAAAGTGGTCCCCTTATGGTGAAAGCCCTCACGGGAAGACGC
>SNQJ01S0066240.1:21382-40183 GCA_010110895.2 Picea sitchensis | reverse complement strand
AATTCTTCAAGACATATAAGAAAAAACATTCTGTGGTTTTCTCCCGATTTGGGTTTCCACGTAAAACACTGGTGTACTGTGTATGTGTATGATTGTTCATTTATTCTTTGCTTATTTACTCTACAGTTATTGGATAATAATGCTTCATTGATATAGCACTTGGATTATATGGTTAAATTTCTCTATTACTGATTCACCCCCCCTCTCAGTAATCAAACACAAACAACTCCTCCGTTGTACAGGGCGCTTCTAAGGCTATGGCTTCCTCGGTGGTGACCATCTTGGAAAAGAGACTGGCTAACTCAATTTGTGAAGCAAGATGTGGAGCCGAGGTATCCTTGAAAAAAGTCTTAAAATGTTTGAAAGCAACAGATTTGATACCTTCCTATGAATGGTGTAGCAAGCCGTCTTCATCCTCAATGTCCCATAGATGCTTTTTGGATCATCGAGCGCTGGAAAAACGGTGAAAATATCGTGTATTTTTGTCTCCACTAGCGAGCCATAACATCCTACTTTTCAGACGCCATCTCTCTTCATCTGCTCGAAGGTGGGAATTACGCTCTTCCTCAAGGCCGAGAATTTTAGAATCAATGTCCAGATTGTTGGCATCCTGAATCTTAAGGCGAAATAGGAATTCCAGCTCCTGCTCTATTCTGTGAAGGTCGACCTGTTCTGTAACCTTTTTCTCTTTTAACCAGAGTATAGTTCGTGTTTTTAATCTGGAGAGCTTAACAGTGAGGTTTCCTTGGGGGTCACCCGGTGTCAAAAGGGAAGAATCTGCCCAAACCGATCTGACAAGGCTGTTGAATGATTCCTCTCTCAGCCATTGTGGATTGAATTTGAAAGGCTATCCAGCCCCAAAACGCCCTGTGCCCAACTGTAAGCAAATGGAAGCATGATCAGAAAGGAATGGGAGGTTAACCTGAGATCGGTAACTGCAAGAAGGCGAAAGCAGATCCTCAGCAATGAGAAAACGATCTAGTCTTTTGGCGATACTAGCTGTGCCCTGTCTCCCATTTCTCCAAGTGGGTAGAAGCTCCGCTGGCTTTAGATCGACTAAGGCATTTTTGAAAAAGATGTGATTCAAAAAACTGAGGAGAGGTTCGATCTGCGCCCTATCGCCCCACAATTCCTTGAGGCTGGTTGTTAGATTGAGATCACCAACCAGGATGAGGTTCTTAGCAGCCAATAGCTCGAGGTCATCAAGACATTGCCAGAAGACTTTACAGTCAACACATGGGCCGTATACATTGAGCAGGTTGATATCGACCTTTAGCTCAAAACAGGTCCCGGAAAGTAAGATCCCTCCTGGACTGAGCATCGGAAAGAAATCAAAAAGTGAGGGGTCCCATGAGGCTAGTAGGCCTCCCGAGTTACCTACCGAGCTTGCAGCGCAGGTCATCCAATTTGGTCGGAGCAAGTGCATGAAATCCCTTGCAGTAGAAGCATCCACTAATGTTTCTTGAAGAAAGATCATTGTCGGCTTAGATTGATCCAGAAGTCTACGCATGGAGGCGAGTTTCAGGGGCCCTCCAACCCCTCTTATGTTGAGGGACAGAAGAATCATGACTTACCCCAGGCAAGGGCTTTTAATCCTCTAAGCGCCCCTTGATTTGTAGCAGTATCAGATGTGCCCTAAGTTGTTGGTCCAACCTGAGATTTTTTGCGTGCACTGCGGGTTTTTAAAGGCGAGAGTTCCAGCCCAATGCCTCTCGACCAAGTGGGATCCGGTCCAGGTAAAAGTTTTGTGGATGATGAAGAAGGTCGGTCAGATGGAGTAGGTGTGGGTTGATAAAGAGCTTTCCCATGATAGGTATGGATGGGTAACGACTCGTAGGGGAGAGGAGGGGCAGGGTATCATTCAGAAACATGGTATCTAGTTGGAGAACCGATTGGGTAAGCTTGGAGAATCCAGGTAGAGAGGATGGTCTAGGTGCATCCTCTATTATAGTAGATGGTTGGTCACTCGATGGAGCCGTTGGTATCAAAAGTTGTGGTGTTTGTGTCGGTAGGAGGGTGTGGTCGTCTATAACTTATTCGGAAGGTGTTGGTAGGGGGTAGTAAAATGAGGTGGTGGGTCAGGCTTACTCACCTTCATACGCAATATAATCACCCAACCGTCCTATCCTTACAAAGTCAATAATATGTGCTATAACCTTTTGTTGAAAACTACTATTATGTTATAAAATGCATTAGAAATATAATTTTGCAATGTCCATTGACGTGATAAAATGCATAAGAGAATAATTTTGCAAAGTGTGCAATGTCGTCTATGTAATAAATTATTTATATTTATAATAAAATATATTAAATTTATTTATAATTATAAAACAAATAACTAAAAGTAAATATTTATTATTATTGATTAAAATATTTTAATATGTGTTTTTTTTTAAATGTAAGGAAGTTTTTAAATATATGTTAGATCTTTAAAATAAGATAAATTTATTTATATTTATAATAAAATATATTATATTTAAAAATAATAATTAAAAGTAAAATATTTATTATCATTGATTAGAATATTTAATGATGTCTTATTTAGTATAAGGAAATTTTTTAAATCTTGAAATTAAAATAAATTTATATTAATCGAGGTTAATTAATAATAATAATATGATATAAATACATTAAAAAATTTTAAAGTTAATATTTATATTTTATTAATGTTCACATATATGTCCCATAAACAAGGGGGTCTCATACACCAATTGGGTGTTTGGCTTGGTCGTGACCTTAAAAATGGATTATTATTATTATTATTATTATATTTGTCCACATATTCTATTTTACAGTATCAATGAACTTTTCTTGATCATGTGCACACATTAATAACATTAAGTCTTATCTTTTACCTTCTATATATCATTTAAACTAAAGTAGATTTCATACACATTCAACATCAACAGGATAAACCCATGAAAACGAATGCATAATTATTATAACAACACATGATTTCATACACAATTGACACTTATCGTTGATTAAAGGTACACCAAGTGCGTGCAGACCTTCCACGTTCCTCTCAACCTTAGACCACACTGCTCATAACCCTCAGCAGTGGGTCACCCCCGAGCTGGGGCTAAAATCCACTTGGGTAATGTTTCCTAGCCAAGATAAAGTATCTCAGTCAACAGGAAACTCAGTCACACTTAACTCAGTCTTACATGACTCAATCATAGGAAACTCCGTCACATGTGTCGATTCATACTGAAATCCTACAGTCCCTCATTCACCACATTCATGTTCAACCCTAGGAAGTATGCCCCTTCTTTGCTCAACAGTCCTTTGGCTTCCCCACTTCCCTTAAAGGCTTCAACAACATGCCGGATAAGAAGCCTGAGAGCCTTGTCACTACAGTTTGGCACCTTGGAAATAATTCGCAACAATTCCCTCACCTAGAGAGAATGGAATTCCTATGGGTCTGACAACTTGCCTCTTCAGACCATCTCTCCAAGATAAGAAATGTACAGGTATCTGTGACAGAAAAAGTAGGGTGCGATCAAAGTAATAGTAGGGTTCGATAACAATAACAACAGGGTTTGATAACAGTAACAATAGGGTTCAATGACAGTAACAATAGGGTTCAATGACATAACTGCAGGGTTCAATGACATAACCATCCAGTCATGATTATTCCCCCCTAATCAAATGATAGGAAAAATGTACTAAGTCCAAACTATTTGGATGCATGTTCCCAACTTGACACTTTTCATGTTGAGAATTGTCTTCGGTCCACTTTCCCCCCTCCTTCAGACTTAGGATAAAATAATATCCCTATTAAATATACTTTTAAGGAATATTAATATAGTATTCCTTTTGGGTTTAAGCCCCCTTAACTTATCCCCTTAACCTCAACTAGTGGAGTTAGTTCCCCATACTCTTTTACGTGGTTAGTCTGCCACAGTGATGTGTTTTCATTATATCTATATGTGATTACATTTACATTCTCAATACAAAAGTATTGGTCTTTTTGCATCTAATCTCACCATCCTAAAAAATACAAAGATCACACACTAAACTAGTGCGCATGAAACTTATGGGGTGCACACACTCTTATTTCAATGTGCCACCCCCGTGTGCTTACACAGGTGCATGCTATAACATGGCATATATACAAAAAGGATCTCGGGCCTCCAAAATCGCGCACTAAGCTAGTGTGCATTGAATCTTGGAAAGTGCGCCATCCTTGATTACTCTTCTTTTAGTGCACCATTTGTGTGCTTATACTGGTGTGCTTTGTATACTCCAATTTGTTCCTCTTTTAGTTCTCCATTCCTATGCACTTACATAGGTGTATGCCAAATACATTAAACTATGTGCTATAATCATTTTAAAACTTCACACACTACTTTGGTGTGAGATTCACGTGAATTGACTTAATGCACACAGAACCAAACCAAAGATCTTGTTCCTTCAACTCACCATCTTATATGTAAATTACAGTTACATTTATATTTATAGTTGGGGTTCATCCTAAGGGTATTACAACTTGGACCAAGACCTATACCTATACCATTACCATGACCTATACCATGACATAGACCATGACCTATACCATGGTAAGACAAGGCATGATAAGGCAAGGCACGATAAGAAAAGGTCTTGATATAGTTCTAGGTCTAGGTATGGCAATGCAAGTAAAGCCAAGCCAAGATAAGACAAGACATTACAAGGCTAAGCAAAGCTAGACATGACAAGCAAAGGGAAGGTCTAGGTCTAGGTGTAGGTATACATGTTATATCTTGTTATAAAAGTTATTGAGTTGAAAGATTATCTTTAATTTCTTTGATTTTAAATAAAGCCTTGAAGTTATGTTTTTTTCCATGCAATCCAAAATAAATTATGAATCAATAGAATAATGAGACTACACCATAAGGATGGAACATAAACCTATTTAGTGACATCTCTGTCTATGTGAATACTATTAATTTTGATAATACATATTTCACAACTATGAAGATACCCTTAGATATATGAATAAAGAGAGCTTATGTTATGACATTAAAATTATCATGAAAGTATTTTTATCTAATATAGATGGGATAACAAGTTGTAGAATTACATGCTTAATGAATCCTTTGATTGTAATTTTTACGCATTAAACTTGTTGATTTATTACAAGCATTTGTTTTTTTCAAGCAAAAAAATAAGGTATGATACATCAATGCCATTATTTGTTTTTATCAAGTTAACTTGATAACAAATTCTCTCTAATGATGAAAATAACTAGATTTTTACAAACAATCAGTTTTATGAATATCATAATGAAATTACCTTTTAGATGAATTGTGGTTCGCCAAGGGAAGGCATGGAAAGGTAATGCAAGATATGGAATGATAAGGCAATGAAACACATGGAAAGAAAATCCAAGGCATGGAAAGGCATAAAAATGCATGACATGGCATGGCATGGAAAGGCAAGGCATGGCTTGGCAAGGAAAGGAAAGGCAAGGCATGGCAAGGAAAGATATTGCATGGCATGGTAAGGAAAGGCATTGAATGGCATGGAAAGGAAAGACATGGCATGGAATGGAAAGGAAAGGCATGGAATGGCAAGGAAAGGCAAGGCAAGGAAATGCATGGCATGGTAAAGCAAGGAATTGAAAGGTAAGGAATGTTTTGGTAAGCAAAGGAAAGGAAATGAATGGAAAGTGAAGGCATGGAATGACATGGCATAGAAATGAAAGGAATGGCATGGAAAGGAAACACATGGCATGGAAAGGAAAGGAATGGCATGGCATGACATGGCAAGGTAGAGAAATGCATGGCATGGCATGGCATGGCATGGCATGGCGTGACAAGGCAAGGCATGCCATGGAAAGGAAAGGCATGGCAAGGCATGGAATGGAAAGGCAAGGCAAGACAAGGCATGGCTTGGAAAGGCAAGGAAAAACATGGTAAGGCAAGGCATGCCATGGCATGGAAAGGAAAGGCATGGCATGGGAAGGAAAGGAATGGAAAGGCATGGGATGGCATGGCATGGAAAGGAAATCTATGGCTTGGCAAGACAAGGCAAGGGAAGGAATGGAAAGGCAACGAAAGACATAACATGGCATGGCATGGCAAGGAAAAGCATGGCATGACATGGAAAGGCAAGGCATGGCTTGAAAACTAAAGGCATGGAATGACAAGGTAAGGGATCACAAGGAAAGGAAAAGGAATGGCAAGGCTAGGAAATCAAATGCAATGCAAGCAAAGGATAGGCATTTATCACATACTTTGTTGTGGATGCCCCATCCACATGGCATCTTTCACATTAATCAATGGATTTGGATACATTGGAATTCACACATGTGGAGTGGTTTCATCCATGCAAATTATTGGAGGGAACATTCCATGTGTACACTTGGTATTTCAATTGGCTTGATGCCTATTTTTGGTGGTGTGTCCCCTTCATGAGCAATATTTGGTGTATACTACTACTATTTTCGGATGAGGGTTAATTTCTTTGGAGAGGATAACGTCCACATGTTGTAACATGGTCAACCATGGATTGAGGAGAGATCTAAATAATTCATTATTATAATATTATTTGACTTTTCATGGAGTTAGTGAGCAAATAATAATATTTTATTGTATAAGAGAAGAGACTCACTCTATAAATAATAATTATTTCTCTCCATTGTAAAGGGTGGAGAATTGGGAGCTCTCCTCTTGGGCTACATTGTAGAACATTTTGGAAAGCTTAATGGAGAGCTTGAGGTATAGTTTCGTTTGATGTGAGGCTTTATTGCACACTCATATTTTATGTGTTGATTTTGTATTAAGAAACCCTTGTAACATGTTGTGATTGCCATTATAATGAACCATGCTTCATTTTGGATAGATTAATGTGAGGTTTCAACTCTCTTATTTCTATTTTGATTATGTTATCCTACATGATTGTTATTATTGGTTCCTGGAGTCTTAACTAAGATTAGACTTCATCCTTTTGTCAAATTTAGGTAACGAGAACCATTAATTTCTTATGGATTTAGAAATTAGCAATATTTTCCACCATAAGAGATTCATTTTAATGTGTAATGCATGTATTTATAATCACTTTAGAAAAAAAAATCATACATTCGTACACATAAAATTCATACACTTTGAAATTCATACATTCATCAACATAAAATGCAGAAAAAATGAGATTCATAAAAAATGTGCCATGATATATATATATTCAACATCATCTAAATTGTGCATTTTTTACAAAATGATACTTTGTGCCCAATATACAAAACAGTATCAAGTGACCTAAAATAAAAAACAACCATATGGTAGCCTAGATACAAAATGACAGTAATCGGTGAACCATTGCCCACTGCCACCCTCTCCAACCTCAAGAGAATCTTGGAAATATATATTTCTTCTCTTGATTGAAGAAGCACCTCGAGTGGATTTGGGCCTAGGTGTGCTTCATCACTAGGGAGAATGCACAAAGTAAAAAATTTGTTATACGTTTTTTTTCACAATGAATTAAAAGACTCACAAAATGATACATTGTAATTTAACATAAGACAACTCACTGCATATGGGTCTAACAATTGTGAGGGTGTTACCCTCCTCCATGACCCTAATCGCTCAACGATGCCACCTTCCATCAGTTACAAGGATCAAATCATCAAAATTAAACAAATATGCATAAAATCAAATTCATGATACATAAAAAATTATCAACACATTATCTCACTGTTTATACCTTGGGCCTCAATGGAGAGTCACTAAGAGGTGGAGCACTCGGTTATACAACCTGCTCCAAGGAAACCTCTATTATGGTAGCCTTGGTTGATGGATTCAATGGAAATGTTGGTGGGGATGGGTGGCATACAGGTGCATCCATTATGGATGGATGTGATGGAAGAGGTGGCGTGGATGGGTGGTTTGTGGGTGCATCCACTGAGGATGCACCAAATAAGAAATATGTTTGGGGTGGGAGGCAATGGACCCCCACAGGTTGTACAAGTGATTTCAACTACCTTGGCCTATTTTAAGGTAACTCACGAGTATATTCCAGGTGCCCAGGGAGTGGACTAGCACTATAACTAGTGAATATGTCAGCAACCTGCATACATATTAATAATTTTGAACTATTAGTACCAAATACTAAAATTCAAGAACAAAAATACAACAAATTTGAGATTTAAACGATATTTAAATCTAAATATGATACCTATGATGTAGGTGAATTTTCCATCCTAGATGGAAATTCCTCGACATTGTCTAGTCCCACAACCTATAGAAACACAAGAACATTAAAAACTTGAGGACTCCATAACATAAAGAAATTACCATGGTGAATTTATGAAATGTGACACATACTTGTGTATGGGGTATGCCAAATGAGCAGACTCCCTCTACTGCAACATCAGTGGTAGAGACATGCACTGATGCATCCATGGGCATAGTGGGTCTACTACATAGAGATAATAACTACAAAAAAACATGAAATAAAAGATTGACATAAATACACCGAATACCATATAAATATATAATAATGAAGAACATATAGATGGTTAATATACTAACCTCCTCCATGAATCTATGATGTTGACTGGCCTCCATGGGCCCATAGTAGGTCTACCTGCAACTCAATCATCTATGAGGCTCACATCAATGACTTTTATGTCCATGTGCCCTCTCCTCACTCCACTCTATTGTACGAGGTGAAGCTTTGACCCCTCTATCAATGTCACTAGCAAGAACCTCCTGCCAAGATAGTGCAACAAAGATATCGTGTTGGACTAGGATATGATTCAATGATGGTATAACTAATTGTACATGTTGCAAACTCTCTGCAATAGGAGGATGATGGGCATGGGGGTTAGGTAATCACCTGGGGGGACAAGGACCTAACATGGGATTTCTCCTAGCATGATCTCAGTCCTATGCGAACCCTTGATCCACCCCCTAGAAGTCACCCATGTCAAAGTAGTTGACATGCTGACCCAAAAAAATTCATCCCACAATTTTCGAAGAAAATATAAAGGCACCTCTATGTTATTGCACAAAGGTTTATCAAATACCATGTACCACTTATCCATCCAATTTTGACTAATTTGTGGGTGGACACACCAGTTAATGAAAATGTGTTTCTTGTTTACAAGTGGTGGTTGTCCATATTGAGGATCCCTAAAAATAGACATCAATTCTTGTTTCGAAATAACCAAGTATCTAACTTGGTTTCTATCCAATCGAGTGTTGTAATACTCTAACATTCTTTCCCTATATTCAGAAATAGAAGTCAATTTCCCTTGGGCACTTGCAATGGACTTCACAATGATGTCCAATGAAGTGGCCAAGGACTCCGTGCTTGGTTCTCTTGTGCCCCTTAGTTGATTTATAAGTGTTCTTAAAGTGGGCAACCCCTCATCAATTTGGGTGTTTATGTTGAGTTAGGGGTTTCTTCTCCTTGGTCTGTTGGTTGGAAGTTTACATTGTCTCTGGGTTCCATTTTATAATATATTCTTCAATTTAATAAGGTGTGGCATGTAAATACAAAAAACATCAATACATATTTTCAAAAATTAAAAAAAAAGAATAAATAATCACATTTCTTGTAAATTCTTTACACCTATTTTTAAAGGGGAAATGTTAGCTAATGTAAGAGGTGACTCTCTAAATTTTCTAGATGAGATTTCTCTATAATATTACAAATTTCTATAATTTAGATTGTTTTAGAATATATTAAATTAAACGAATAAAAGTAAAAAATACTAAAATGGGAGGGAAATAAGAGAAATCAAGCATATATGGCTTTACCAGGACACGATGGAAAGATATTGACAGAGATCCTCCTCTCTATTTTCTCAATGAGGGTAAAAATGTGAGCGCGATGTGTGCAAATGGGCACAAATAGCGCTCATGGCCCATTAAAAATATTATATCAGAGGAACACGTGCGCATTCTTAGGAATGCACACACGTTGTTAAGAACATGCATATGTTCCTGCCGAAGAAACTTTGTGGCAAGTTGATTGGAGGTTTGTGCTTTTCCAAACCTATAGCATCAGGAACACGTGCGTGTTTCTAAGAATATGCACGCTTTCCTCCTGACCCCCTTGCCACTTTTTCATCCACCATCTTCGTGCACTCACCCACCTATTCATAGCCATGCTCTCAATGGGGGAAATACTCACTTCTACGAGGATAGGATATGGTGTAGTTCATTTAATTTTAATATTCTAAATCATAAAATGATTCTAGATTTTCTCAATCATTCTCCACAATCTTCTAGAGATGTTATGCATCCCCAAACTTCACAAACATATAGGATAACAAGAGTGACAAGATTCTCAAGAGGAGTTTCATTTTATCCCATAGTCAAAGGTTCATTTATTTACAATTGTTTTCAAGGCTAAAATAAGCTTTCCATCCTCCATTTATCCTTTTCTCAAAGCTATAGTTCCAGTTAATCTTGTGATGTAGATAAATTTTGAGATAGTTGTATGAAGTCACTTCCTCCAAGCTATTGTTTCCTTACATGAAATTCTCAAAAGTGATCTTTTTGGATTTTATTATCATGATGTTTGTCTCGACGATGATAATATTCATTCTCATACTAGAATAAAAATCCTTGACAATACTTAGTTTCTTGTCAAGTCACCATAAGAACAACATCATTAACATAAAGAAGAAGGATAACCATCCACGTGTACTGATTGAGAGAGTCTTTCTTGTGAAGCTTAATATGAGGGGAAATGTTCTTCTTTATGTAACAAATTGTGTCTCCAATCCCTCTATGATAGGATCTTTGGTTCCCTTGCCAACCAGAAGACAAATCCTTCTATGTTAAGGACCTTAGATTCTTCATGCTCCCAAGTTTCAAAAACAAATATAATATTAATTCCACTAGAGATCTAGCTTAACATGGAACCTTCAGTCCATCAAATGCCACAACAATTCCAAGAGAGAATCCAAAGTGCCCTAAATTCCTATTTATTATCATCTTTTTGGTATATATATCAAGTAATAGTTTCTTTTTCTTCTAAATAATTCCTATTTTCCTTCTTTTTTTTACCTTTTGAACTTCATTCCTTAATTTTGCTTGATCTTTCATAATTAGGTCTTTATTTATAAATATTCCTCACTTGTTCAAACTTAAAGTTACTTGAAGTTACCGAGTATACCATATTATGATCATAAGTGCTTACCTTAACACAAATGATCCTATCTTTAAGCTCAATTACTTCGTCATGTAATATATTTATATAATTTCATTAACCAATTCTATTTTTTCAAAATTTATAATATTATTAAATTTTTTTTTCTAAAAAAATCACATTAATAAATATTTTTATTATTATTTTAATTTATATAATAATTATACCAAGGTTTTCGTTATTTTACCGTATGCCATATATAGTTATACAACGTATCATTGT
Source organism: Picea sitchensis (assembly GCA_010110895.2). Lineage (NCBI taxonomy): Eukaryota > Viridiplantae > Streptophyta > Pinopsida > Pinales > Pinaceae > Picea > Picea sitchensis. The sequence continues at coordinate 28,816 of SNQJ01S0066240.1, read as the reverse complement.
TTAGATAGTTGTAAGGACAATAAATTCAAAGCTACATGTCCTATTGTTTAGATAGATCGAAGGATAGCAAATTCAAGGCTATAATTAGACACGACATACTATTGTTTAAGTAAATGGAAGGATAATAAATTCAAAGCTATAGGTAGAATTGAAAGATTTTTAAAAGCGATTATATTATATAAAGAGAAAAAATGAAAAATACAATTCAAAGAAATTCAACCGCACAGATAATTATAAATAAAGTATTATAAATATGGTAGAATATAGAGTATTTAAGAAAATTTAATTTATTAAGGTTTTCTATAATATTATGTTTTATATAATAATATGTATTATATATAAATAAAAATTAATAAAAAAAATAATTATTTATTTATTTATTTTAAATTATATTTTTATGATTTTATATTAATACATACATTTAATTTTTTCATTAACATGCTTTTAATTTTTCCATTTCACGATCTTGATATTAGAATATACAAAAGTTTTCATCTATTAAAATTTGATTTTTGTTGGAAGAGATTTTTAAAAACAGATATCTTGAAAGTTTTGAAGTAAAAAAAATTAAGTGAAAATTACAGTGAAGAGCGTACAACTTTGCATATAACAGTATTCATGTGAGACAATTTGCTAGTTAGACTTGACAATCAATCATCAATTTTAAAGGCAAGTATAATTGGTAACACATAATATGAAATTAAGGACTTCCAAGTAACAATTAATCATTAAAAATGCATATCTCAATTCAATGTTACAACTATATATAAAAATAGGTTAACATAATTATTAGTTCAAATTAACTTTTGGTAACTTCATTCTAAACATGGAGATTTTTTTTTTGACATTCTTCAATAATAAGATGAAAAATATATAGCATTGCATGACATTACAATGAAATCAAATTCAACAATGCCCTATCATTATTAATGAAGTCTTATAAATTTTTCATCTTAAAAATCATAATCAAAACTTGATTGCATAGATCAAAAAGTTAACAAGTGAAAAGAAGTCATAACAAAAAATAGATCAATAAGTTAACAAGTGAAAAGAAGTCATAACAAAAAACACTAAAGCAATTTACCAATAAGGAATCAACTATTCATAAATAAACAACCAAAGACTCATTGAGATAAAGAATTCATCAAACATGAAAACCTAGACCTTAGAGAAAGGAACCAATACATATGCAAATGGAATTTTGTCAACCAAGTATCAAAAGATGATGTCCAAAAATAAGATAAAAGATACAAGGATATTTTATTGTCATCCTAATTACAAAAGTCATCATATTATTCAACTAACTAACCAAAGATAAAAGAAAAGTGAGAAGCTAATAGCTTGACTTTTTCACAATAAGACAAATTTTCTTAGTGTTGTGTAGCTCATATAGTAGTATATTGTCAACCATCACAACTTCAAGAACAAAAAATCATGAGAAGACATTACAAGTTAGAACAAAGACATTAGTTTTTCTATAAAATGTTGTGAGAAAAAACATGATAAAAAGATAAGGGATATAATGAACATAAATATGAAATAATAATAATAATAATAATGAAAATGAAAATAAATGAAGTGGTACATCCTAACTAAAGGAGGTAACCTACTCTCAAGGGACATGACCTATAAATCATTGTGATTAATCAATATTATAAATACATTGTTATAAATGCACCATCACATGACATTGTATCATCTCTCATTCATTATTAAAAATGTTTATTACTTATCCTATATGAATTTCAACTTAGTAGCTTTTTTACATTGGATATTCAATAATTGAACATTGCTCATATTTCCATAAATGAACTTTGTTCATTTCAAATAATGCTTGGACTTATTAATTAGATGTAAATTTTGTAACAATTTTTTTTTTATTGTCAAAATAGGTGTTATCAATTAGATGTAAATTTTGTAACAAAATTAAATTTTATTTTCAAAATAGGTGCTATCAAGTTTACATTGATTCAAAACATTTGATCAAATTTTTGATGATATGAATTTATTCAAAATGGGGGAAAATCTTTAGGCCATAGTTTTATCATCCAATTTGGATCATGGTGGAACTCTACTCATCCATAAATTTAAATCATGGTGGAAATCTACTCATCCATAGATTTAAAGATAATGTTTTTACAAAAAGATTAATTTACTTCCAACTTATTTTTTCATGAAATTCTTTCACAAATCCAATCTAGTAGGAATTGCAAAAATTCTTTCCCCAAATCTAGTAGAAGTTTTGTAAAGAGTTATAGTTTTATTTAATGAGAACTAAAAATTTAATCATGAATTTTTTTTCCTAAAAATATTGATCCATTTTAAAACCACTTAAATTTTTTAAAAAAACTGAGTAAATTAAGATGAGACTTTCTCTTAATAAGAAAAAAATGAAATAAAATAAAAATTACCTACTTAACTTCTTTGTAGCTTGAAAAAGGGTAAATTCAAAATTGTTAACAACAACAAGGGTATTGTAAGCCATAATATATATCTTCTCACTAATAGCAATATGTCACAAAAATAGGATTTAAACATGAGTAAACAAGATAACAACTTTATATATATAAATCTAAAAAATCACTCTTCAATTTCATTCTACTTGGAGCAATACATGAAAATATTCTTCTTTGTTAACTTCAATAACCATGATTTACGTTGAACAACTCCATTACCCCATATTTTAAATGCAACCACATATTAAATATTATTGAATGATGAATTTGTTACAACAATACTTATAGCCAAACTACCATACATATAGCCACACTAAGGTATCCCTACATATAGTTACACTAAGGGTATCCCTGGTGAACTTCACCTATCTTTCTCATTGCTCTACATTGCAGAATTTTATGAGGCAATACAGTAAAATATTCTTTTATGGATAACTTCCTTAGCCATGATTTACTTTGAACAACTCCATTAACCCATGTTTTAAGTGCAACAATACCCATGTTTTAAGTACAACAATAGAGGAAATACCATTGAGTGATAAATTTGCTACAACCATACATACAGCCAAACTAAGGGAATCCCTGGTGAACTTCACCCATCCTTCCCATTGCTTTACATTGCAGTACATGAAACGTCTAAATAGTAACCATTCCAAATCCAATCCAATCAATCATAGAGTCCTGTACATAAGTTAGATCTAGCCTTACTGAAAAAAATGAGACTGTGGGGCACTTGAATCATTCAAGGAGAAAGATCACGGGGTGGCCTATTGTACAATACCCTGCCCATCTTTTGGATTTTTCCTGTTTTCTCTTTGTCTTTCATCCCATCTCCTGTTTTACATAATTTCTCGTTGCTGTTGTTGATGGTCACCCCATCTTCTATGTTGAAATTCCACTCGCTGTCCAACCGGGGCTGCGCGCATGTAGAACACAAAACACTAACACTGCAATGCAAATCCAATTAAATCCAATCTCAATATTTAACATTTTTAACCCTAAAATCTCAATTTTAACATTTGTAACCCTAAAATGTCAATACACAGACAGACATACGCTATTAGCTGTTCTTAACAAACAAATCTCTCGTTGTTATTGAGCAAGACCTGGGGGGAACGATTGCTTGCTTCTGACCAGTACATAATCTTTGAGGTCTGCGGCCATCGCTCGAGTAGTCCTCACACGCCAGGTCTGTTGTATTAACGTGGGAATCCATATAGCCAGAAATTGGAGATTTGAGTTGTTCGGACTGTATAAAATCTGGAGATTTGATTTGTTTCGACTGTATAATCTGAGTAATTGGAGATTTGAGTTGTTAGGACTGTATAAAAATAATCTGAGTAATCCAAGTATCTTATTGATTTTTCAAGGAGCTGAAATCATTTAAAAAACAAATTTAAGTAATGGAAAATTAAGATTTCACCAAAATGATTGCCTGCATGAACGTTATACCAAGTTACAGGCATGTATGTTATTCGTTTCCTGAAACAGATATATGATCAAAACGACCAGCTGGGATTGGGGAAACCACCCACTGTTCTCGGGTTGTTGTAACAGAGAAGCGCGAGGCAACCGCAAAGGAAAAAACAATGAAGAACTGTGGAGGAAGGAAGATCCACTATCGAAAACCGCTGACGCAATACCGTTGGCGGCCTCTTGTTTTGTTATGAGACAGGCCAGCACAATAGCCACCACACAGTATTCAACATCGTCATCCATGGTCTTCCTGATCTGTGCGACATTTAGATTCTGGAGAGTCTGACTAAACAGTAGCGGTGAGAATTTTTGGTTGTTTTGTGTTATTTGGATTCATATGGAAAGTATTTGACAAGACTTACAGCGAATCTCAGGTTGATTTGGCAGGGTTCAAAAGAGGTTATTAATGTGGCATAAATTTTTATATAAGTTATTTCACATAAAGACGAAGGTATAACTTGAGATATTTTACATCAAGACAAAGGTATAATTTCATGTAGTTAATCAGGTAGTCAGGGTTCACACTTTGTTATGTGAATGTGAAAGTGAAAAAGAAACTATCACATTAAGTTGTAATTAAAAATAAAGTAATAAATTAGTAAAGGTAATATATTATTATTTATTCCAGATTTAGATGAAGATATAATTCCATATAGATTAAATTTAATATAGATTACTTAATTTTAATGTTCATTAAATGAAGATGAGTGTGCTGGAAGATAGTTTCACATTAATCTAGTTTTACAGTTTTAATATTCATTAAATGAAGAAGAGTGTGCAGGAAGCTATTATCACATTAATCTAGTTTTACGGTTTTAATATTCATTAAATGAAGATGAATGTGTAAGTAAGAAGATATTATAAAATTAATTTAGTTTTACAATTAAAAGTAGAGTTATTTATTAGACATGTAGGTAACATTTCAAATCAATTTATGGGATGAGTCTGATTTGGATTTATAGGTGTAAATATTTTAAAAAAATATTTTTATTTTAATAAAAAATATTATTTCAATTTTTTAGATGTATTTTTTATTTTTATTTTTTTAAGAAATGTGATTTCAGTATTGAAAAGATCTTTGTAAAAAACATTTTTAAAATTATTAATCTGTATAAAAAAATTTATAATATATATTTTCAAAAACGATATTAATATCTAAAAATAATATTAAATAATTTTTTATAATAATTTTTTGTTTTTTTTTATCAAATTTCAATTATTTTAGAGATATGTTAAAGAGTATGTAAATTACTTTTTAAACAATATCATTAATGTTATAAATAAGATGTAATATTTTTTTGGTAGGTATGGGTAAGTTGTGTATTAGATTAGTAATAATTTTCTCTTGGAGATAATTTTTTCATGTAAAGTTACAATGTAAGAGTAATTTCCATTGACTCGTGTCATGTACTTTTTTATTTTAATTATTCATATTTTATTAAATAATTTTAAATTTTATCTCAATGTCAATAATATGTTCAATTCTTGTCCTCTTTTATAATGTGAAGTTGGTAATTTAACATGTACAATGAGATCATTTTATATTTAATATTTAATATTGTTTTTAACCAAATACAATTTTAACAAATTTAATAAAATACATATTTAAATCATAAAATCTCAACTACTATATATATATATTATAATATTTTATTTTATACATGAAATGTTATATATATATAACCATTTAAAAAATAATAATTAATAAATTTCTAGTTCACTATTATAATTTTGTATGTTTTTTTTTCTTTCATATTTTTTCTAACTATTATATATATAATAAAAAAATATACAAAATTATAATAGTTAAGTAGAAATTTAAAAAATAAAAAATAAAAGAATGGTTTTGAAAACATTTTAGGTAGAGAAAAAAATAAAAATACACTATAATGAATATACATTTAAAGAAAAACCTAAACTTTAAATTGTGGAAAAGATTATCTAAAGAAGATTTGTTTTCTAAAAGTTGAAAAAAAATGTACTATCTACCTAAACAAAATTTCACTATAATTTTTTTTTCTCCTTTAATAATGGAAACATGAGAAATCAATGTCATCCACCTTACATTAGAATTCTTAGTCTTAATATTTTACCACTTCTAAAAACATGAGAGCTCACTAATTTCACTATGATTTTTTTCTCCTTTGATAATGGAAACATGGGAAATCAATGTCATCCCACTTACATTGCATTAAGATTCCTAGCCTTAATATTTTACCACTTCTAAAAGCATGAGAGCTCACACTATGGTTAGATTAAGTATTAAGTGTAAATATCAATGGAGAAAAGTGTAATCCTACAGCAAACAATTAAAAAAAATGGTATTCACATTTATTTCTAATGATAAAATATCAAATAAGTAATTACCATAGCAATTAGATATTACATCAAATTAATGAATACCATTTAATTGTTCATTTTTTATAACCATTACAATTTTTTTCATTATTAATCTTAATCATAGTAAAATTAAACTTCCTTGTATTTCAAGTTCAACTCTATTTTGCTTCTAGCTTAAGTCAAGAAAATTCTTATGGCCATATCCCTTCTTCTTCTCCGAATATTCATAGATCAATTGGGGTGGTGAATATCCCATTCTTGTAACATTCATTACTCTCTACAAAATTCAAACCTTTCTCAACATCTCAATGCTACCTAGAATGGATCATCTCCCTCAATTTGTCCACAATGCCCTCAAACTTTGAGAACTAGATGTTAATCTCCATGAGAAATGTGATGGGTTGATTTGTCTCTTCTCCATGAGAAACAATGATCTCCCAATGACATGCATAGTCATTGATATGATGTGTGTCACCTATCTCTTGTATGATATGTGTCATCATTTGCATCCCTAACAAGTCATTCAAGAGTACCTTATCTTATTATGAAGTTAATATTAAATTCTACTAACATTATTTATATAACTTAAAATATATATTACATATATAATAACTTCTCATATATATATATATATATATATATATATATATATATCTTTGAAATTAATTTATTGGGAAAGTTTTGAATGTTTTTTTTCATGTTGAGGATGGTAGCTAATGTAAACCAGAGGGCATAGAATTAATGCACCCACACTCACAGGAATTGAACCAATAATCTACCCAACACATTGAATTACCAACATTGCCCTATTCAATGTGACACCAACTAATTGAGATAATCTATAAGGCCATTTGCAATATATATATATGAATATCAAAATTTGACTCGAAAATGATTTATTGTCTATTTTTTTTTTTGACAAAAAGACCATGAGTGAGTTCAAATTTTATTATTTTGACATTATTGAATTTAATTTTAACAAAACATTTTGGAGATTATTTTAATCTATGTTGAAAAATCAGGGTGAATGCCTAATTTTTACCATCATTTGTAAAAGATATTACAAGACTAGCTATAAATGTTTAGAGAAACAATTTGAGGTAAAAATTTGCATTTTCATTCATAGAAACCTAACTCCAAAATTGTACTCTTATATGCATTT
>SNQJ01S0066239.1:920-40518 GCA_010110895.2 Picea sitchensis | reverse complement strand
GCATGTGCGCACGATGTGCGTCTATGGGCCTAAAAACCTGTGCATATATGACACACGGTCGAGAATGAAAAATCCGAATGGATTTCTCTCAATTCAACTTGGAATTGGCTAGTTGGCAGGTCGGCTTAGGCCGGTTAGTGTACCTGCAAGTTAAAAAAACTAAAAGAAGAGCAAGAAAAACCCAAATGGGGTAGGAAATTGATACCTTCCCCCAGCGAAGTCACCAATCTGTTGCGCCTCTTCCGTCACCTTAGTGAGAAAAATAGAGGTGCTTGCAAGCTCAGTTGGGTCTGCTCAGCAGGACAGCTGCAAGGAAAAGAGTTAGGGAAAGAAATAAAAAGCTACAATTAAGAATTAAACTATGAAATGAAATAACAATTAAATTCATGAGTATAGGGACATAGAAACAAAAAGAACCATAAGACCCATGTCACCAATGTTGAGGCTGATCTATTAGTGAAACAACACACCAAGAAGAAAGGGGACTACGAGTTCCTTCTTCCTCCAAGGGAGGGCTCTTGGACCCCCACTAGCTATCTCTTCTTACAACAAAGAAAAATGGAAAATGATGAAAGAACTCTTTAAAAATCCACTCAATGGGTGAGATGGATTGTCCAATGCAATGGTGCAAATATGCTCTTGACAAGGATGGAGTCCTGAAGAGAATAGAGGCAACATAACATTACTTTGAATTCCTTGAAACATGAGGTGCATCCATGGCCTTTTTATAGCATTCATTTGAGCTATTGTTTAACTGCTTTGTAGTGTGAAAAGAGGCTAATTAGGGCATTTCTAGGTCTTTGACCAACCATCCAGTCGAATCCAGTCCAAATTTGAGGGTCAAATTGGCTTGGGAGCTGAACCATAAGTGGGTGGGAGGCTGAACACTCTCATAAATGCGTTGTTTAGCAGGTGCGCGGATTTTTGCGATAACAGTCGCGCATCATGCGCATGTGCACGATTTCTGCGTTCCTGTTCTGTGCATGTGTGCGCGCGCCCAATGTTTTCATAGGACTCTTCAATTTTTCACTACTTTGTATAGTTTTTTGACCCTTTTATGAATGCTTTGGTATTAATTCAGGTCCATGGATGACTTCATCACTGTTTGACGACACTGAGTTCTTGTAACCATGTGCGGACGAAATTTCAGTGATAACAAGCATCTCCATTAAACATAGGTAAAACAGTTTTTACATGAAGTTTTAATAATGGTTTCTTAAAAAAATAATTATGGCTAGAATTATGAGAATGATGAGAATGCTCAGAGGAAGAAGAGATAGAAATTGATGGTGAAGATGGAGGCTCAGGAGGGTCTCATCCAACCCCTTGATTCACTGAAGCATTATCATTTTCTTGTGCTTCCTTTTTCTTCCCTTTCTTCTTCATCCTCTTCTCGTAGTCTCCACACATTCGCTCGACCATTTTTGACATGCGATAAAAGACCATATGGAAGTTTTTCTCCTGTTCATCACACTTGTCCTCTTCGACCATTTTCTTCCTTCAGGATGCACAACCAAATTCGGGATTGAAAGTCTTAAGAGTTCCTTCACCCTACTTATGATTGGCCCTAGTAAGCATTCACACTCAACAATTCAAGTCCAAATATGACTGCTCTGATACCAACATGATCCATGATCTTTTCATCGATGAGAATTATTAAAGAATTGTATTAAATGAGCATAAATTAAAGTGCACCATAAAGAAGGAATAACTTAATCATGAAGAGACATAAGCATCAGATCTGAACACAAAAAACTTGATAATGGAGTTCGTCCCTAGTGGACTACGTCTCAGGGTCCTGCTCTCAAATGGGTAGGCCTTTTTATTAACTCAACAAAAGAATTTGGAAAAATACATTAGTATACCTCATTCTGGAGTTAAGATACAAAAGATTTGCTCAAATCATAAAACAAATAGAACCACTGAATTCATGGCATCAATTTGATTCTGGCACTTCCAAGACCTTGAGAAAATTCGTCTCGGTTTCCATGCCTGCACCTGCAATTAATTCATGGGAAAATTTATCGAAAATCATGCCCTGTCCATACAGTCGTGCCCTGGTCTGACCCCCGAACTCTGGAAAACTTGGCTTCTTAAGTAATGACAGAGGGTGGATGTACCAACATAGCCATTAGGCTAGTTGGTTTGAAGAGTTATATTAAAAGCATAGTAGTTTGGGGAGGTCCCGGGGTCAAACCCACGGGCCTCCCCTTTTGGTATTTTGTTACAACAAACCCCAAGTTGGTGGCGAATTTTATATATGGCAGAGAGGTAGTGGCTGGGCCAGATATGGTGGAGCTTTAATATTGGCGGATCATTGCTATTTTGGTGGACCGACTAGATTTGGTAGTTCTTTCCACTATTTTGGTGGATTGTATTTATTATATATATTTTTTAGAAATTCGTTGTTAGCGCTCATTGGGAATTTCCCTGCTGCCATGTGGAAGCCCATGACTGGGCCACGTGGTGACCACTCATTGGCCCATGTCACCTTTGTTCACAGTGAATGACATGTCATCTCTTCCTTGTCAACTTGTCATGTCACTGGACAGGTGGCTGTACGGTCTGCCACGTGGTTGTACGAACTTCCATGTGGCACCTTTTCATTGGTCAATGGATTTTTCATAAAAGTCCAAAAATGAGTTACACGTGGTAGCCTCTGGTGCTGCCACATCACCATGATGATGTAAGAATGACATGTGTCACCCTCTATGTGTTCCACATATACTGTATGGATGAGGACATCATCTTTACTAGTGCTAATTTCAATAGTACAGATGCTGACTCATCCCTGCTGACTAGGCTAGGTTGACCAAAACGTTGACCACGAATATCTTTTGATTCGTAACTCCGTTTGACGATCCATTTACGCCATTGGAAATATTGTGACACACTCTTCACGATGATGCCAATTTCACTGAGTTTTGAGGACTTTGAATTTTTTCCTTTTCTATATCTGTTGAGGCCATTCTAAGCTTCTTGAGTTGCTTCTAYGAATTTTGAGTTATCCTTAGTCTCCTCTGGATCCTTTTTGGATCATTGAAGCTACCCCTATTGTTGAAATAGGAAGGAGAAATTTTTTCTTATCAACACAACAAAGTTCTCTTAGGGGAACCTTATCTAATCATGCCAGTTCACCTTTATTACCCATACCTATCACTTTCAACATGACATCTGTTGGTAGTGGTAGTGGCACCGGGGGTCCCTCCTCCTCACAACCTTCTGCTTCATTAGTAATTGGTAGTATATACAATCATCAAGTTCCTATTTAATCCACTACCAATCCTGCTAAATTTATAAAGAAATATGGAATTTTCCAATTCAAGGAAGATGCTACAACCAACCCATGGAACGTATATTCTCCCTTGAATCTTGCATCAACTACTCACCCATTACCAAAATTCAAGGAGCATTTACCTAGGTTTTCGGGAAATGGAACCATTACTAAAAAAAAGCACCTGGTATCATTTTCTAATGCTTGTCATAACATAGGGGATAACGATAATGACACTTGCATGCATTTATTTGTCAACTCTCTCGAAGGTAAAGCTGCAAAAATTTTCTTTGACCTCCCTCCCAAAATCCTTTCCACTTGGGAAGAATTGGTTTATTGGTTCAAGTCCACTTATGGACAACCTAAGAGTCCAACTGAGAAGTTAAGGGAATACAACAATATTGCCTATAACAATGGTGAAACCATTAAATCTTTTAACCTTCGCTTCACCAAATTATATAATCAAATCCCTGAATTAATCCATCCTAAAAATCATGCTGCTTTCATGCATTATTATAATTCATTACCTTCTCCTTATCGTCATACACTCGAAGAGAAGGCTATTGTCAATCTCGGTTTTTCTCTTCATACTTGCCTAGAATATGAAGAGAAAATTGAAAGAAMAAGTCTTCCTAAGGGAGACTTGGTCAAGMAAATAAACATGTCTTCCCTCCTACAACTCGTTCAAGATATGAATAATAGGATGATATCCTACGAACGAAAAGGAAATTCCTCTTCCCTTGCCCCCGGGGCATCTTATTATTCCTTAGCACCTTTTAGGAATACTAATGAAWTTTTTTTTCAGACAAAGGCCATAATGGCTCGCAGTTGGTGTAACTTCTGTGAAGAAAATCATGAAGAAAGTACTTGTGAAGTTAAGAAAAATGCCAGAGATAAGATCTTTGGAAAAGGACCGATACCACAATCGCTATTTTAGATTGGGTTGAACCAGAAGATGTTATGGTAATCAATACCAGGAATAAATATTACACTGCCAAGGGAAAATATAACCTTCCCCACACTTCTTCCACCCCAAGCTCATATTCTCAAAGTGTTGATACACAAGCTATCATAACTTTGGGTAATCAAGGAGTGTCTTCTCCTCTTCCCTCTTCTAAGTATAATATCCTTAATCAATTAGATAATATCAAAGCCGATGCTACTCTTTTGGAGATGGTTGTTGTCCCAGTACAACAAAATCATCTCAAAAACTTTATGGAAGGCAAAATTTCTACCATAGCCAATCTATTTGAAGAGTCAAAGGAAGAGGATTAAACTATAAATAAGATAGGTAAAAATCATTTTAGGAACCTTGTAAAAAGCCCCCCTCTCTGTATTTTAGTAAAAATAATGGATAAAATAGCTCATTGTTTCCTAATTGATGGCGGGTCTGGTCCAAGTGTGATGTCTAAAATTGTCATGGAAGAGCTTGACATATCTTGCACTAATGAAAATTCTAGAAACATGCTCTCTTATAATATATTGCAGCAATCAACTATAGGTGAAATCAAGGATGTAACCTTAGTTTTGTGTGCGCATCCCGAGATAGGAACAACCCTCAACATCCAAGTAATTGATATGCCAGTGAGTAACTACTCAATTATTTTGGGAAGAGATTGGCAAGCCTTAACTGGTGGATACCTTTCACTTGATGGAACACATTTTTCTATCCCTTGGAATAGAAAGAACATTATAATCCTTAGGGAAGGAATAATTTCACCGTATATAGAGAGTGTTCCCTAACCTAATGTAAACTATCTCGAAGAAGATTTGGGAGTGTACTCTATCTTTGCTGATGAGAGTGACACTATGCTTGAACCATTTGATTTAGATGATGGCATATGGCACATGCATTTTGATGGCTTATGTTCAAATGAAGGTAATGGAGCCAACATCATTCTATATTCTCCTATAGGTAAAAACCACAATTTTTCTTATAGGTTGGAATTTGCTTTCACAAACAATGTCATCGAATTTGAGGCTTTATTGTTAGGCATCGAAAATGTGTATAACCTTGGTTGTGGCCAACTAACAATTTTTGGTGATTCTGAACTTGTTGTGAATCTTGTACGTAATATTTATTCGCCAAGCAATAAGTTACTTAAACATTATACTCAAGCTGTTTGAATGCTCATTGCAAATTTGTTATCATTTAACGTCACTCATGTTAAGAGGGAACTTAATTCAATGACTGATAGGTTAGTTGTTTTTTCAACATCCCCTACCCAACAAATTTTACCTCAAAGACCTGATTGTACGTTTTAATCTCTATATCATCCTCACATCCATGATAACGTAGAATCATGGCAAGTTTTCCCGAGTGATGAAGGAATTTGTTCTTTCATACAAAATGAACCATTTAAGCCCAAATAAATCATATCTATTGAAGATACCAAATTTCCTAAAGGTTTGAATCCTCTCGAAAGTTCATTTTCGTCAAGTGATGTAGGCAAAAAATAAACACATAAGGAAGAGGAGTCGAAAAGGAAAGTTGGTGATATAATTTCCTTGAATATTGGGACATCTGAATCTCCAAAGATTATTAAATTATGTTCCCAATGTTCTAATGAAGAGAAAGAAAAATTCACAGAATTACTCCGTGAATTTCAAGATGTTTTTGCCTGGCCATTCAAGGATCTTCGTGGTTTTGATCCTGCCCTCATACAACATGCGATTCCTATCAAGGAAGGAATAAAACCAGCTAGGAAAAAACAAAGGCCTATTAACCTTGCACTTGAAGCCACCATTAGAAAGGAATGGAAAAATTGTTGAAAGCTAATATAATATTTCCAGTTAAGTATTTCGAGTGGGTTTCAAATATGGTCATTGTTCTGAAAACTATTGGCCAGATCAGATTATGTGTCGATTTCCGCGCATTGAACAAAGAAAGTGTCAAAGACCATTTTCCACTTCCTAATATGGAAATGATTTTACAACAGGTTGTAGTGTATCAAATGATGTCTTTACTTGACGATTTTTTTGGGTATAATCAAATCAAGGTAAAAGGGACCGATAGATATAAAACCACATTTACCACATGCTGGGGAACATTTTCTTATGAACGCATGCCTTTTGTCTTGTCTAATGCATGTGCCACCTTTCAAAGAGATATGCAGATAGCTTTTGACGATCTAATCGAGAATATTATCCAATTTTATCTCGATGATTTGACTGTTTTTTCTAAAAACCAGTTGGATCATTTTGGTCATCTTAGAAAAGTTCTCATGTGCTGCAGAAAATTTGGAATTTCTTTAAATCCTTCCAAATATATTTTCGGTGTCAAGAAGGGAAAAATCCTCAGTCATATTGTTTTTAATTCAGGGATAAACATAGATCCTGAGAGGATTACTGCCATTCTAAACCTTGCTTCCCCCACCTCCAAGAAAAAAATTCAAGCTTTCATGGGCATTATTAATTTTTTCTGTAGATTCGTTCCTGATTTTGCTGTCATGGTTAGATCAATCCATAATATTTTGAAGAAAGATCATTCTTTTTCTTGGAAATATGATGTTGATAATGCTTTCCTTAGGATCAAGAAAGTAATTAGTTCCGCACCGATTCTGGTGAAATCGGATTTTGAGAAAGACTCGATCATATATACCAATGCCACCGAGGAAGCAATTTTTGCTATCCTCTTACAAAGTGATGACCAAAAAAATGAAAAAACTGTAGCTTACATGAGCCAAAGTTTATTAGATGATGAAATCAAATACTCTTATATTGAGAAACATGCTTTTTCTCTTGTCAAGGTTATAGAAAAATTTTGCCATTTTATTTTGGGAAAACATGCACAGGTAAAATTCCATTTGCCTTCTTTCAAGTTTCTTCTTTCACAAACTTATCTTTTATTAAAACTTGCAGAATGGCTTGCCAAAATTCAGGAGCATGATTTAACGATCATGACTTCGAAGAAAATCAAGGGACGAGAATTATCCCTTCACTTAGCTCAGCACCTTGAACCAAGTGAAGAACTTGGCGATCAAGATAATCCTCTTTCAATGCTATTCTATATTGAAAGCCAAAATATTTCTATAGCTGAGCATCCTTGGTATAAAAATATGGTGTATTATTTGCAGCATCAAAGGTGCCTAGATAACTTAGATCCTCACCAGAGAAGGAGACTCCACCTTGAAGCTTCCAACTATATCATTTTAGGAGACTTTTTGCTTAGGAGGTCTGCTGATGGTTTTTTACTTCGATGTATAAATGATGAAGAAGCACAAATGTTGTTACACAGAATGAACAGATCAACAACTTATGTCATCTACATCAATGATCATTTTTTTTCTAAGGCTACTAATTTTAAGATCATAAGAAATGGTTGCTACCGGCCCTCAATATTTCACGACTCATATAAATTTGCAAGATCCTATGATAAGTGCCAAAAATTTGCTGGAAAATAATGCCTCTCTTCCATGCCTTTACAACTTGTCCTTCCATATTTCCCTTTTTCTAAATGGGGCCTAGATTTTATTGGTCCTATAAACTCTCCATCTTCTACATGGCATAACTTTATTTTGACAGCCACTGATTACTTTACTAAGTGGACCGAGGTTGTTCCTCTTAAACACGTGCAGGATGAACATGTATTTTCTTTCCTAGAATCTAATATCTTTTCTAGATTCCACATCCCATTAGAGAGCATTAAGGAAAATGGCCCAACCTTCATTTCTTCAAAATTGACTCAATTTATGGTTAAGTTAGGGGTCAAACATTTCACTTCATCTACTTACTACCCTCAGGGAAATGGGCAAGCAAAGTCCACTAACAAGAATCTGGTTAGGATTGTAAAGAGAATCATAGAAGAAAAACCTCTCCAGTGGCACACACTTCTCATTTATGTTCTCTGGGAAGACCACAAAACCACCAAAGCAAGTACATGATTTACTCCCTTTTAGCTCATATATGGCCAATAGGATATTCTTCCTACTGAGCTAGAACTTTCCTCCTTATGGTTGATGTTATAGACTGAAGAATTAAATTATTCTAATGTTCCCCAAAGGATAAATGTATTGTTAGCTCTAGAAGAACAAATAAATTTTTCCTTGGAGAACCTAAAAAGAAGGTATTAAGCTGTGAAAAAGTATTTTAACAAATGAAAAAATGATGATGAATTCAATATTGATAACAAAGTCCTACTATGGGACTCAACCCATGCTGAAAGAGGGAGACATTCTAAATTCCAAAAAATATAGCTAGGGCCTTTCAAAATCACGTTTATCCTGGGCATAAACTCATACCTTCTAAAGGATTTGGAGGAACGATTTTATCTTACAGTACTAATGGTTCCCATTTGAAACATTATGTGGAACCAACTTGATCATTAATGCCTTATGTAAGAATGGTTGTTGTATATATCCTTTTGTCTTACTATTTTATTTTTGCTTTGGGTTGTTGAGTTTTTCATTTATGTTTTTTGTTTCTCATAATCATTAGAAATAAAGTCTGGATCAGTTTTTCCATAACAATGGCATTCTATAAGTATTGTTGATCGATTAAAATAAAATACACACATCTGTCACAATGTCCTCCTTTTGAGACACCGCTGAAGTAGCTTTTCGCTTTCAATACTCTTGTAGTATAATTAGTTTTTTCTTCTTCCTTGTTTCTGCTATCCCTTTCTTTCCTCCATCCTGAGATTCAAGAGCATATAAAAAACATTCTCCTTGAAAGTATACAAGTAATTATCTATTATGTATTATTCGATTGTTATGCATACATGACCAAATCCCCTCATATATATCAGTTTCCATAAGTTATTCCCCGAAGTATCGTCTCATTATTTCACTTAAACCATCTTTTCCCCCCTATTGCATAACTATTATTTTCAGTAGTTTTCGATCATCTACTTCTATTGGTTTGCGGAACCAAACATTCTAAGTTCTAAATCCGTTGAGAATAAATTTCCCAGTGGACTCGTATATATATATATTAATAATATATTAAATAGGCGGGATCCCGTTATGTGAATAATGATGAAATATGCTTCGTTTTTTTTTATTTGCACTCATCACTAGCTTGCAAAGATGATTCTATAGTTTGAAATTCAAAACCGCTTTCCAAGTGAAATGGGCAAATGATGGGTGCATTGGCAGTATAATTTGAAAATGAAATGAAAGGGGGAAAAACATGTGTTTTAATGAGCATCTTGGTTTATTCTTGCTACACACATATTTTGACTTGTTGATTCAATCTCCAAGCACGAGCCACATATAGTTATGGTGTGTTGCGCTTATGGTATACTTGTTATTATCATGGAAAATTGATAAAGTTTTATAAGATGGAAATCCTTTACTAGAAAGGAATGTGGGACATGACATGTTTTGGTGCTAAGTGTTGAGTATATGTTAAGATTTATGAGTTTAATCTAGGGGGAAAATTCAAATTTTTGGATTGAAATGTTATGTAGAAAACATATAGTACTATGTGGGTGTGCTCGTACTTGGATATATTTGATGGAATTAATGTGGGAAACGACGTGAAATTATTGCATGTCTCTCTAACCCTACCTCGAGGTTGCCACCCTCACTTTGTTTGAGCTTGTGTTGGTTGCTTTGGCTGGTGTTGCATCCGTTTTTCTCAGCCTTGGAAAGAATAGTAGTTCTTGTTGGTTTTCTGGCATTCTCCTTACAAGTATGTTGTCTCTTACCTCTCCATTCATGAACTATAGCTCCGCTCTAAATAAAATCATGATTTTGGCTCTTAGATTTGCTTACAATCTATGTTTTCTTTCCAAAGTTTATAATGGATGTATGTGGTTATCACGACTATGAAAATTTCATTTATATGGAGGTTCCTCCCCGTTGGCATTTAAATGTTTCAAGATGAGAATAGTGTTCAGAATTCCTTTCTGTTTGGATTATGTGATTGCGTTGTGCCTAGAATGAATGTTGCTTATGTTGTTATGAATGTTGGAAAATAATTATGGAAAGTATTTTTTGGTTTCACTCATCTCTAGTGATTGAAATTCAAGGGTTTTTCTTTGAGACACAAAAGAAAAATTTATTTTTT
Source organism: Picea sitchensis (assembly GCA_010110895.2). Lineage (NCBI taxonomy): Eukaryota > Viridiplantae > Streptophyta > Pinopsida > Pinales > Pinaceae > Picea > Picea sitchensis. Next base: position 30,233 of record SNQJ01S0066239.1, on the reverse strand, counting down.
TCTTGCATAGCGCCATACCCTTTACCCAGTCTTTGGAAGACTTGCAGATCCTTCAAATTATCTTTCAATTGTTGTGAATATATAGGCATATTTTCCTTGCGGCCACCATATGAGGTTTGTGGAAATTCTGTTGTGGAAATAAATGGTTATATGTTTTTTTTGCAAAATCCTTTATGGATGTTTTGCCTTTTCGTACCCAGACCTCGATTCTTTTATCTGGTGTATGGAAATTAGTATATTCTAACTTTGGTCTTTATGTATGTTATAGTGATTAACCCGACAGTGGGAAAGACAGGTTATATGCATTAAGTCTTGGCTCGTTTGTCATTTATCCATGGGGGTTTGGTCGATTTTGAAGTTATATGATGTTAAAATAAAATGATGAGCACCAGTTTCATATGGGGTTTCAAACCCAGTCTGTTTATACAACAAGTATTGAAGGTTGTGATACAAGCATTGTATACTGAAAGGTCGATGGATTTATGTTGTGTTCTCATCCTCCCATGCGCACTTGATGTAGTCTGGTTTTAATTGTTTGAATGACTCTATTAAGAGTCTCTTATAAAAGCTCTGCTAATAAAATAAAAGGAAGGGGAAATTGAAGTTGTAAAGTTTGACAGTCTCGAAACTTTCCTGGGGTTTTATATTGAGTACTATAAAAACTATCGTGTCTTGGATTTGAATTATTAACAGAGAAATTTTTGGCAATTGATGGTGATGATGATTTTCAATAGATACTATTGCATATAATAGAAAAATAATCATATTTTTCCCTTTCATTTTCTCACTTTTGGCTCATTATATGCCCCTCATCTTCCCAAATACATTTAAAACATTCCCTGTTCTATTATTGTGAATTTCATTTTTTTTTAAAAAGAGAAAGGATTAGTAACAAAAGAAAAGGCTAGTTAATGACTGGTGTTGGAAGTTTGGATATGGATACATTTTCTGTTACTTTTGCATTTGCTTGAACAATATTCATTGGTCACTTCCCATCCATGCTACCATTTTTCGCTCATTATAAGCCCTCATCTTCCCAATATCCCTACCACTCCCTATTCAAATGGCAATTGATTGTTGAGTTTTAAGGTATTCATGGATGGATTGCATGTGTTTATGTGGTGAATGGTAGAGACAACCTTTTGATTTTATTTAGGTAGAGTATTGATGTATGGATTGTTAAGAGTTTTTCATAACATGATTGGAATATTTCTTCAGGATGAGTTTCTTTAGCAGAAGCAGTAATGCATAGGTTCTAATAGAGGTAGAGGAAATAATTAGCAGAGAGGCCATAGAAGGCCATGATTCTCGATACATTTTGACGCTGATCCACAGGAATTAAATAAGGTTTTTCAAGCTGGGTTCTTCAACCTAGTTGGCCATGGGATTATCCAGCCCCGACCTAAGAGGCCTCCTTTCCAACCACATCAAAACTTCTCTGGTATCCTTGTTACCCCTCATGTTTCTATGCAGCTAGAACCACCTACCAATGATGGTTGTCAAGAGATTTTTTATCAGCCTATAGCTCATCACCATGGTTGTCCTTCTGTGTCGTTGCCATTACCTCCTCCTCCACTGCCACTCAATCCAAATGCCCAAGTTGATCACATTGTTTCACCTGTCCAGTCCTCACATGCAAGCAAAAGGCTCAAGACCACCATGCCTGAACTAGAGATTGATAAAGGAAAAAAAGTGGCCAATTCCCCTATTTCTTCCAAAAATTCCTCTGAATCAATTTCCTCCCATCTTCATATCAAAGAAAATTTCTCCCATGTCATCAGTGAGATCCATCCTCAATGTTAAAATCATCCTAAGGCTACAACAGTAAGATCAAAAGAGGGAAGCAATGAAAAGAGGCCAAATGCCTCTCACAACAAATATGGTTTTTAATGCTGATTAATGTTATTTTCTATTGAGGACAATCTTTTTATTTTGACAATGTTTTGGACAAAAAATACATATTTAGACAGTGTTTTGGAAAGCATGGATATAATGCTATTTTTGGATATAGTCATGTTATATTTTGCTAATATTAAAATATTTGATCATAAATATGAGAATGGGAGTTACAAGGAGGATGTTTGAATCAAATGTTGGGGTTTTATACTTCATGTTTTGATGATTATTAAAAGAAATTGAAAATGGGAGTCACAAGGGGTCCCACCTGTTTAGTTATTATTTAATTAGACCCTTATTTATATATATTATTATTTATTTTTCTCAACTAATTACTTAAGTTAATTAAGCTTAACTAAAGAAAGGTATTTGAACTACCATAACTTATTGAGAAAGAATAAAAGCTCAATCAAATGAAGAGACAAGAGGAGAGAGAATAGAATGATAACTTCTTCTATAAGGTTTTCTCTGTACTTGTGATATATTTCCATTCTTCATTCATTCTGAGTTTACTAGAAGGCTTAACCATCTTGACGACAACAAGATTCAAAACTGAATCATATCTTTCAATGACTTGTATTTTAAGGTGTATGATTTATCTTTGGTAGTCTGTGTGTTCGTGTTTGTTTATGAATTTAATTTTATGATTGATAAAGAATATTTTGCAAATTCAAATAACATCATTTTATGGCAAGATGATCCAGATATTTAGTTTCAATTTTCTTTTTTTGTCAGATTCTTTTTGTATGGTTCTCATTAGAGGCTTCTAAATCTGAATTTGGTCCCTACCCTCGCAGAGGTTTGTAAAGTCAATTCAACTTTGTATCTCAAAATAAAATAAATATAAAAATTAGATTTCTAATTTCTGTCTCACATGTGTATTCTGTTGTTTTGGTTCAGAATTTTGTTTTAACCTTGTCTCTTATCCATGTACATACTTATGTAATTCCTTGCTTATTTTATTTCTTTTGCACAGTTACATATAACATATATAAAATCAGCCTTGGTCCATCGTACTTAATACCTATGGATTAAGTGATTGTTTTTTGTTTTAAGGCTATAAATCTCAGGTGACATTCCCAACTATCTTACCTTAGCCAAAAAAGTTCTGAAAATGCTTGAGTAAGGTTCCTCATACCTTTTACTTAACATTTATTTGGTGACCATATTGGGGAGATATTCCATATCTCTTTGGTTGATTGTATCATGATTATATTTTGTTTTTCTGTTTTGACTGATTACGCCTTAATTGATTTTCCCATGACAATACCTGTTATGAGACAACCCAATATTGGAAACGGTCTTGATGATGAAACCAACATTGCATTGAATTTATTCAACATTATTTTAGAAACTGATAATATTTGTGCTGAACTTGAGCACTCTTGGGAAGTATTGAAAGGGGCATACAAATTTGTGAACGTTGGTAAGCCAGACAAAGGCAACCTAGAAATCAAAAGTAACCTCCCTTTTGATACCTCTTTGGCCTTTATTGTCATTTACTCTAATCCTCGCATCTCTCGAAGGAGGATAGGGTTGTCCTTTGAAGCTATCCCTATTGTTGAAATAGGAAGGAGGAAAATTGTCTTATCAACACAACACGATGCTCTTAGGAGAACTTTATTTGATTATGCCAGTTCACCTTTATTACCCATACCTATCACTTTCAATATGACATCTGTGGGTAGTGGTAGTGGCACCAAAGGTCCCTCCTCCTCACAACCTTATGCTTCATCAGTAATTGGTAGTATATACATTCATCAAGTCCCTATTCAATCCACTACCAATCATGCTAAAGTCATAAAGAAATATGGCCTTTTTGAATTCTAGGAAGATGCTACAACCACCCCATGGCACATTTCTTCTCCCTTGAATCTTGCACCAACTACTCTCCCATTACATAAATTCAAGGAGAATTTACCAAGGTTTTCGGGAAATGGCACCGTTATTACAAACAGACACCTAATTATCATTTCTAATGCTTGTCATAACATAGGGAGACTATTGATAATGACACTTGCATGCGTTTATTTGTCAACTCTCTTGAAGGGAAAGATGCACTAAATTTCTTTATTACTCCCTCCAAAATCCTTTCCACTTGGGAAGAATTGATTTATTGCTTCAAGTCCACTTATGGACAACCTAAGAGAGTCAATGAGAGTTAAGGGAATACAATAATGTTTCCTATAAGGATGGTGAAACCATTAAATATTTTAACCTTCGGTTCACCAAATTATATAATCAAATCACTAAACTAATCCGTCCTCAAAATCAGGTTGATTTCATGCATTATTATAATGCTTTACCTTCTTCTTATCATCATATACTGATTTCATGCATTATTATAATGCATTACCTTCTTCTTATCATCATATACTCTAAGAGATGGATATTGACAACCTCGACTTCACCCTTCAAGCTTTCCTAGAATATGAAGAGAAACTCGAAAGAATGGGTCTCCCTAAGGGAGACTTGGTTAAGAAAACATGCATGTCTTCCCTCCTACAATTCATTCAAGATATGTATAATAGGATGATAGCCTAAGGACGAAATGGAAATTCCTCTTCCCCTGCCCCTGGGGAATCTTCTTCTTCCTTAGCACCTCTGAGGAATACTAATGAAAAACATTTTCAGCCAAAGGCCATAATGGCTTGCAGTTGGTGTAAATTCTGTGAAGAAAATCATGAAGAAAGTACTTGCGAAGTTAAGAAAAATGCTAGAGATAAGATATTTGGCAAAAGGCCCGATACCACAATCACTATTTTAGATTGGTTTGAACTAGAAGAGGTTATGGTAATCAATACCAAGAATAAATCTTACAATGCCAAGGGAAAATATGACCTTCCCTACACTTCTTCCACCCCAAGCTCATCTTCTCAAAGTGCTGATACACAAGTTGTCATAACTTCAAATAATAAAGGAGTGTCTTCTCCTCTTCCCTCTTCTAAGTATATTATCCTTAATCAATTGGATAATATCAAAGCTGACACTACTCTTTTGGACATGGTTGTCATCCAAGAACAACAAAAGCATCTCAAAAACTTTATGGAAGATAAAATTTCTCCCATGGCCAATCTGTTTGAAGAGTCAAAGGAAGAGGATTCAACTGTAAATAAGATAGGTGTAAATAATTTTAGGAACCCTGTAAAAAACCCCCTCTCTCTATTTTAGTAAAAATCATGGATAAAATATCTCATTTTTGCCTAATTGATGGCGGGTTTGGTCCAAGTGTGATGTATAAAATTATCATGGAAGAGATTTTCTTATCTTGCACTAATGAAAATTCTAGAAACATGCTCTTTTATAATAGTTTGCAACAATCAACTATAGGTGAAATCAAGGATGTAACCTTAGTTTTGTGTGCACACCCCAATATAAGAACAACCATCAACTTCCAAGTAATTGATATGCCAGTGAGTAACTACTCAATTATTTTGGAAAGAGATTGGCAAGCCTTAACTAGTGGATACCTTGCACTTCATGGAACACATTTGTCTATCCCTCAGAATGGAAGGAACATTATAGTCCTTAGGGAAGGAAGGATTTCACCGTATATAGAGAGTGTTCCCTAACCTAATGTAAACTATCTCGAAGAAGATTTGGGATTTTACTCTGTCTTTGCTGATGAGGGTGACACTATGCTTGAACCAGTTGATTTAAATGATGACATATGGCACATGCATTTCGATGGCTCATGTTCAAACGAAGGTAATGGAGCCGATATCATTCTATATTTTCCTATAGGTAAAATCCAAAATATTTTTTATAGGTTGGAATTTGCTTGCACAAACAATGTTACCGAGTTTGATGCTTTATTGTTAAGCATCGAAAATGCGTATAACCTTGGTTGTAGACACCTTACAGTTTTTGGTGATTCTGAACTTGTTGTGAATCTTGTACGTATGATTTATTCACCAAGAAATAAGTTACTTAAACGTTATACTCAAGYTGTTTGGATACTCATTTCAAATCTATTATCGTTTAGCATCACTCATGTTACGATAGAACTTAATTCAATGCCTGATAGGTTAGCTGTTTTTGAAACATCCCCTACCCGACAACGTTGACCTCAAAGACCTGATTGTACATTTCAATCTCTATATCATCCTCACATCTCTGATAACGTAGAATCATGGTTGTTTTCCCAAGTGATGAAGGAATTTGAGATTTCATACAAAATGAATCGTTTAAGCCCATAGAAATCATATCTATTGAAGATGACAAATTTCATAAAGGCTTGACTCCTCTCGAAAGTTCATTTTCATCAAGTGATGTAGGAAAAAAAGAAACACATAATGAAGAGGATTCAAAAAGGAAAGTTGGTGATATAATTTCCTTGAATATTGGGATATCTGAATCTCCAAAGATCATTAAATTAGGTGCCCTATGTTCTGATGAAGAGAAAGAAAAATTCATAGAATTACTCTATGAATTTCAAGATGTTTTTTCCTGGTCATACGAGGATCTTCGTGGTTTTGATCCTGCCCTCATACAACATGCCATTCCTACCAAGGAAGGAATAAAACCAGTTAGCCAAAAATAAAGACTTATTTACCTTGCACTGGAAGCCACCATTAGAAACGAATTGGAAAAATGATTGAAATCTAATATAATCTTTCTAGTTAAGTATTTCAAGTGGGTTTCGAATCCGGTCTCTGTTTGGAAAACTATTGGCCAGATCAAATTATGTGTCGATTTCTGCGCATTGAACATAGAAAGTATCAAAGACCATTTTTTTCTTCCTAATATGGAAATGTTTTTACAACAGGTTGTAGGGTCTCAAATGATGTCCTTACTTGGAAATTTTTCTGGGTATAATCAAATCAAGGTAAGAAGGACTGGTAGATATAAAACCACATTTACCACATGCTGGGGCACATTTTCTTATGAACACATTCCTTTTGGCTTGTCTAATGAAGGCACCGCCTTTCAAATAGCTATGAAGATTGCTTTTGACGATCTAATCAGTAAGATTATCCAAGTTTATCTTGATGATTTGACTGCTTATTCTAAAACCAGTTGGATCATTTTGGTCATCTTAGAAAACTTCTCATGCGCTGCAAAAAAATTGGAATTTCTTTAAATCCTTCCAAATCTATTTTCAGTGTCACGAAGGGAAAAATCCCCGATCATATTTTTTTGATTTAGGAATAAGACTAGATACTCAGAGGATTACCGTCATTCTAAACCTTCTTTCCCCCACCTCCAAGAAATAAGTTCAATATTTCATGGGCATTATTAATTTTGTTCGTAGATTCATTCCTGATTTTTCTCTCATGGTTAGACTAATCCATAATCTTCTGAAGCAAGAATGTTCTTTTTCTTGGACAGATGATGCCGATGATGCTTTCCTTAGGATCAAGAAAGCAATGAGTTCCGCACTTGTTCTGGCTAAACTAGATTTTGAGAAAGACTTTATCATATATACCAATGCCACAGAGGAATCAATTTTTTCTATCCTCTTACAAAGTGATGACCAAAACAATGGAAACCTTGCAGCTTACATGAGCCAAATTTTATCAGATGATGAAATCAAATACTCTTATATTGAGAAACATGTTTTTTCTCTTGTCAAGGCTATACAAAAAATTCGCCATTTTATTTTGGGAGTCACAAGGGGTCCCACCTATTTAGTTATTATTTAATTAGACCCTTATCTATATATATTATTACTTAAAAGAAATTGAAAATGAGAGTCACAAGGGGTCCCACCCATTTAGTTATTATTTAATTAGACCCTTATTTATATATATTATTATTTATTTGTCTCAACTAATTAGTTAAGCTAATTAAGCTTAGCTAAAGAAAGACAGTTGAACTACCATAACTTATTTAGAAAGAATAAAATCTCAATCAAATGAAGAGATAAGAGGAGAGAGAATAGAAGGAGAACTTTTTCTATAAGGTTTGCTCTGTACTTGTGAGATATTTTCATTCTCCATTCATTCTGAGTTTACTAGAAGACTTAACCATCTTGATGACAACAAGGTCTTATTGAAGGCAACATGATTCAAAACTGAATCATATCTTTCAACAAATTGTCTTTTAAGGTGTATGATTTATCTTTGACAGTCTGTGTGTTCTTGTTTGTTTATGAATTAAATTTCATGACTGATAAAGAGTATTTTGTAGAGTCAAGTGACAACATTTTGTGGCAGGCTGATCCAGATCTTTAGTTTCAATTTTCTTTTGTTGTCAGAGTGTTTTTTTATGGTGCCCATTGGAGGATTATAAATCTGACTTTGGTCCCTACCCTCACAAGGGTTTGTAAAGAGAATTCAACTTTGTATCTCAGAATGAAATAAATATAAAAATCAAATTTCTGATTTTTGTCTCACTTGTGTATTCTAATGTTTTGGTTCAAATTTTTCTTTTAACCTTGTCTCTTATCCATGTACATACTTATGTAATTCCTTGCTTATTTTATTATTTTTGCACAGTTACATATAACATATATACAATCATCCTTGGTCCCTCATACTTAATACCTATGGATTAAATGATTGTTTTTTTATTTTAAGGCTATAAACCTCGGGTGACATTCCCAACTATCTTTCCTTAGCCCGACAAGATTTGAAAATGCTTGAGTAAGGTTCCTCATACCTTTTACTCAACAATTCTCATGTACTCTACGAGGAACACATGTCCCCATGTAGGAGTGAGATGTTACCCCCCCATCCAAGGGGTAACTAAGGGGATGATGTCTCGAGGCCCACGGGTAGAAGACACAGAGTGCTGAGAGCTAGATGACAAACTGAGCCCACATTGAGTAGACAGAGCCCCTCCTCTCCACCACATATCACCATTCATCATCATTAACAACATAGAACCATTTTCCACACCAGCATGGCCCATAAAGGACATCAAGTCTTGCTTCGTGAGGTAACAAGTCYGGTCTCGTGGTAAGTGTCACTTTAATAATTGAAGCATTTGAGCATGTTRSAAAGGGCCCTTTCTTGATTATGAAAACATTTGTTTGGAAATTGTACCTTTTTCCTTACTTCAGMTTGGTGGTTGACATGGTTTCATAGTAAGTGGGTCACCCTCGAGGAAACRGTTTCTAYTTGGAGGCATACTTGAAGTCTCATCGTACCATTCCCACTCATTTTGTACCATTTTACACACCTCTTCCCTTTTGTTTCCTTATATTTTGGGTTTTTGGGMTCATTGACCCTAAGAAGGGCTTGTACCTCATTTCATGGGAGGAAGGGGCTAAAGGCCTAAAGGTGTTGTAGCTGGAAAAAGTTAAAAGCCATAAATTATCCTTCTAGATGCTCACTCTAAGGTCCTTAGAKAAATGGAACACTTCTCCATAAAAATGAAGGACCTTTTAAGAAAAAGAAAACAAATAAAAAAAAAATGTCTCGCTTGATGGGGGAATGCATTTGTGGTGTCTTTTAATTTCTAGTGCATATGGCACTTGATGTGTTCCTAAATTCAAGTGGCATTGGAATTCTCTTTACTTTCCATTTCACATAGCACTCAATGTTCACGCCATAATAAATTAATGACAAATGAAAGGGCTTGGAAAAATGTTGCATTGTAGACGAAGGATGCAACACACCCTCCACAAAGGCACCCATAGATGAGACAACATGATCTCGTGATATGTCAAGAACCCCATGCCCAAAATTTATATCCCCATACAACTCATATTCATTTACATGACTTAGAGAGGATATTCTTGGGAAACACTCCTTGACTTGGGGATTAGTCTACCCAATAGGGTAGCGTGACAACCCTCCCATACTTCAATTTGGAAAATTTTATAAGGTCTTTGATAATTTGTTTAGTTTGAAAAGGGGGGATCTAATGCACATGTTTGGGTGGTTATTTCATTAAATATGTCTTACTTGGCATGATACATGTGACTTGTGGACTCTTGGAGGGTATACATATTTTCTTTGCAAGACCTTTCCCGGTGGAAGACATTCATGGAGGAACTAAGCTACTTGGACGTCTATAGGGGCGTGAAATCCCATTGGTTGGATGTATCATTATTGGCCCTTGGTTATGGAAGGAAGCAAATATCAAGGAAGAAAAGTCGAAAAGCGAACTGCGTGGAAGACACAGTGACTGTTACCGGGTCGAAGTGAGCAAAAGAGAAAAAAATACGGAGCAAAGCCCGAGAAAGCAAGCCGTTGGATGAGGAGATCGAGGATGACAAGTCAGCAAGGAAGAAGGATCGTGGGAAACTCAGTAAGTGGAAAAATCCACCGTTAGATGCTTTGGATCACCGCGCAAGAAGGAAGGAAAGACAAGCTGGCGAAGCCCTAAAAACACAGGTCAAGTTGACCTAGGGTTTTGGTATCTAGGGTGTTAATACCTAGTTTTTGGCCTAAGGATGTCGGTGAGCTATTTTAATGTATAAATAAAGGTCAAGAGGACTTGGGTTGGGTTTTTGTCATTGTTAGTTGTATTGTTGATGTGATTTATTATTATCGTACGAGAGAGAAGTGCTAAGTGTGAGAGCCTTCTGGTATTGTAAGATATTCAACTGGGTGTGAAGATCAAGTCCTGCAGCTTGGTGCATAGGAAGGGGAGAGATAGAGATAAGAGGATAGAATATCTGCTGGTTAAGAGTGCAGATCATAATTGTATGCTTTCATCTTAATATATCATAAAACAGAGTTCTGTGGATGTAACCCTAGAGAGAGGGTGAACCACGTATATCTGTCTGGTGTGTGTGACTGATGTTGTGTTATTTTGACTTGATATACTATTATTGTATTGCTGTGGCAGATATGATAGATGTATGGAGTAGATCTAAGCTGATAAGTGATATAGGTATGTTGTATTGTTCTGGTATTGGATCCACTTGATATTTCCCTTGGTTGTATACACTTCTGTCCTGCAAACCCCCCATAGTTTCTTTGGGTGAGACTGCATCTGCTTCATAGGTGTAGCCGAAAGAGACAACTCCTGGAGCTGAACCCTGGATCTGCCCCTGTGCCAACAAATGGTTCCGTTTCCTGGACATGAATCTTCGTGAGGGAATGTCAAGGTGGTTCCCATCAAAGACAAAGATTCAAAATTGGATAGAGGATTAAGAAAAGGACTTCGCTAAAGCCCAGAACAAGAAACCTAATCTTAGTACAGAGGATTGGTTGGAGAGACATATTTTTACAGATATACACGAGATAGTTTTTGGAGGAATCCATCAGGAACTATATGAGTGGTTAGCCAGGTTGGAAGATACCCAATTTGAGGTCAGATCTATACCTCTTGTATTTTGGACGTCGACACTGATCAAGAAGGTAAAGAGAGTTGATAATTCCATGTCGAGAGCAGTGGATCATTGGTTCGATAGAACCATTGGAGGCTACATCACCGAGTTTGTTGTTGATAGAGTAGAGTCATACAACCAGGCCAAGATATATTTTTTCAAGGGAACCAGAGGAAAATTTTTACACTTTCTGAAGTTGAGAATCAAGATGTTGTTGCATGAGAAGAACATCTTGAATATACAGTAGATCGATCGGACTTGAAAAAGATAATTTTCAGGAATTCGGACAACAACAACGACACAGAGGCTGGACATACATGCAATGGGAGAGTGTTCATAGAAGTTCATATTGCAAACCTGTTCAAGAATAACTACAGAGACAAGGGTTTCTACAGTGGAGAAGAGGCAGACATGACTGACGAAGAGCATTCAGAACCCGCTAGGGCAGAGGAAGAGGAAGCCTAAGAACTTCACCGGGACAAGCCAAAAACCTCAGGAACTGCGCAAATTATTGAAGTAAGTAATATTAATACTCCTGTTGGTTCAAAAACATTGAGCAACTAGAGTAATCAAAGTTACCAGACCGTTCAGAGTACTATTACTAGTAGTCCACCACATACTCAGACATGAAACCTAGGAAGTAGGAAACCTAGTAAGAAAGGTCAAGAGACATATACAAGATTCAGGGTGAAGTACAACAAGAAGGAAACTCTATGCAATACAACTCCCCTAGGAGAGGAAACTTCAATCCTCACGGTGGATTTAGAGGACGAGGATGAGGAGGAGGTATGGGTCGAGGCCGAGGATAGATCATCTGTTATAACTGTGCACAACCAGGACACTTGGCAAGGGACTGCTAGAACCCTTGCACTACTTGCAGCTACTGCAATTCCTTCGATCATGTTATTGAAGAATGTCCAACATTGATGGCTAAACTTTAGGAGAAACGAGGACCTCAACAAAACTCACAGATATAATTGATCAAAGTTGAACCTTGCGGAGAAGACCCTAGAGCCACTGTTATTACTAGAGGAGGCACTGTTACAGGAGATGACAGAATGACCCAAGGGAAGACTACAAAAGATTCAGGAATTAGGAAAGTTGCACAGAAGACCCAAACCTTTGATGCAAAGAAAGAAAGAAAAATATTTGAGGAAGCAAGAAAAGAGTTTAGAGGAGACCAAGGTTCTTCATCAAAGATACGACCAGAAGTAAGAGAGTATGGAATTCCTCAGGCATTTGATCAGTCTGCTTCACCAAGAGAAGGAAAATAGGTAAGCAAGCTCATGGAATTTCTATATACTTGTATTAAGTTGATTCAGGATGAGAGCGCTGTCCAAGAACTACAAAATCTAATCAAACAGTATGAGCTAGGAAAGACTGACCCCTTACTGAATAGGGCAGTACACCAAATCGCTAAAAAGATAAGGACAAATAAGGAATTACACTTGAATGCTCAAATAGGCGAATATAATATAGACTATGTGGTCCTCGACTTAGGGTCAGAGGTCAATGTCATGACGAAGCAAACTTGGGCACTAATGGGAAAACCTAGGCTGATCTATTCCCCTATCAGGCTCAAGATGGCTAATCAACAGGCTGTAAGCCCCTTTGGTAGACTGGAACATGTCCCTGTGGAGATCGACAGAGTAAGAACATTTGTATATTTTGAGGTAATTGAGATAGTTGATGACAACTGCCCTTACCCTACGTTGTTAGGAGTTGATTTAAAGAAGAGACATATGACTTTTGAAAAATAGTTCCTTAGGGTCATTGCACCCTTAGATCCAGATGAAGGTCAGTGATACACAGAGCCCATTAGAGAAGAAGACCACGCATATGAACTATAAAATATATACAAATTAACAACCAGACAACATGATTACATTAATCCTATGACTGATGGAAACTTAAGCTGGTGAAGTGATAGTGTATGTTCATCAGACTCAGAAGAAGCACTGGAGAATTAGCAAAACAAAATGTACGAAGTATCTACAAGAAGATGTGCTAGATTAACCAGAGAATTTTGCTGAATTGACACAAAAATAAGTAACTTACCCACCTTTGATGGTCTAAATCCTTTAGAAATATTCTTGTCAGACTTTGAAGAGAGTGTACCAATGCAAAAGAGACTGTTGGCGATGGATGAGGCCTTGAGAGAAACCCCAACAATATGGTCGAGGACACACAAAAGTAACATTACAGATTGGGTACAATGTCGTACCTTGATGACAGTGCGGTTCTCAGCACAAGTAGAAGGCTGCAAAGTTCGATACACAGGTTGAAGCTGCCCAAAGGAGCATGTGCGAAGCTGTGAGGAATCCTGGAGAAACGTTCCTCAAGAACAGTGGGTACACAAATTCATCAACACACTGGAAATGACACCTATCAATTGGTACCTTCAAGTAGAGTTGTGCCTCATCACTACAGATTGGAAAGGTATGACTCAGAATTTTGTAACCACCTTCTTATTTGAAAGTCAATATCCTTCAGTAGATAAAGCACTACAGATTGTCAGACAAAAATTATTCGAGGAGGCCTCTAGCCTCCCTTTGGATCAAGACGAGGACGACTGGAATGCGCCTCTACATAAACTGCAAGGCTATTACAACATCAATGCTGATGAAGATGATGATCCAAGAAAGGTGAACATTACAAAAACAAAAGGCCAAAGAGATGTGGAAGGACTAGGAGTTGAGTTACCATTCATTTGACAACCAATAAAGATTAAGAAGGTCAATATTGGGACATAACAGGCATCGAAGCTTGCAAATGTTGGAGATTATTGGGATGTTGCCACTATTGACAAGATTACAAAATTATTGCATGAATATCATGACTTGTTTCCAACCAAGTTCACTGATATGAAGGGCATTAAAGGGCCTATGGGAGAGATGAGGATTCCTTTGAAGCTAGATTCCAGACCAGTCAGACAAAGACCCTACAGATTGAACCYTAAATATAAGGAGAAAGTGAAGATTGAGCTCGAMAGAATGCTGGAAGTAGGGATTATAGAACCTATGGAAGAGTCAGAGTGGATTAGCCCTATGGTGGTACAAGACAAGAAGATAGGAGAATCRGGATCTGCATAGATCTCAAAAAKATGAATGATGCATGTTTGCATGATCCCTTCCCTATKCCATTCACTGACGAAGTGTTAGATAATGTGGGAGGCCAGGAAGTATATTCTTTCACAGATGGATTTTCAGGATACCATCAGATCCAGATTGCCAAGGAAGATCACCACAAGACCACATTTGCAACAGAATGGGGTTCCTATCARTATACAGTGATGCCATTTGGATTAAAGAATGACCCAACCATATTTTCCAGGGTGGTGGTCGAAGCATTCAAGGAGTTTTTGCATAAATTTCTAGAAGCATACTTTGATGATTGGACTGTTTTTAGTTTATTAAAGAATCATATTGAATGTCTAAGGCTAATGTTGGACAAATGCAGGCAGTGTCAAATTTCCTTGAATCAGAAGAAGTGCATCTTCTTCTCACCATTTGGAGTGTTGTTAGGCCATATTGTATGCAAGTAGGGATTGTTGGTTGATCCGTCTTTATAGTTGATCTGMCACCTCCTACTTCAGTCARACAGTTGCGCACTGCAATGTGACACACAACATATTACAGGAAGTTCATTAAAGGATATGCCAAGATTACAACACCCATGGAGAATATTTTGAAGAAAGATTGTCAGTTCAGTTGGACAGAAGAATGCCAATAGAGCTTCGACACACTAAAACAGAAAATGGTTACTGTGCCTATTCTGGTTTTCCCAGATTGGACCAAGGAGTTTCATGTACATGTCGATGCATATTCTATTGCATTGGGATTTGTGTTAGCACAACCGAGAACATGAGAGATTGATCATCCCATAGATTTTTCTAGCAGGAAGCTGTCAACTGCAGAGGTCAACTACACCACCATTGAGCGAGAAGGGTTGGCCATGGTGTATGCACTGCATAAATTTCACCACTACTTGCTGGGAGGGCACTTTAAAATGTTTACTGATCACCTTGTGCTGAAATACCTAGTCAACAAGCCAGTGTTGGGGGGGAGAATCTGTAGATGGGTTCTTCTATCTCAAGAATATGACTTCGAGATCATAGTAAAGCTAGGAAGAATGAACAAAGGTCCTGATCACTTGTCAAGGTTGGAACATGGAGAAGAGCCCACTAGTTTGGAGGACACACTGCCTGATGCACAACTGCTAGCCATCAAAAAGATCGATGACCACTTCGCAGAAATAGTCCAGTTCCTGTCAACAGGAATGGCACCTAGTGAATATACAATTCCCCAGAAGAAACAACTAGTAGTGCATGATGCAGAATTTTCGCTTATAGCTGGACAACTATATAAGATGGGACCTGATGAGATACTAAGAAGATGTGTTATGGAGGCAGAGCGACCATTGATCCTTGCAGAAGCTCATGAAGGCATCACAGGAGGACATTACGCAGGGAAAGCGACTGCGCAGAAGGTTCTGAGAGCTGGCCTTTGGTGGCCTACCTTACACAGAGATGCTAAAGACTATTCCAAAGCCTGCGATGTATGCCAATGAGTTGGAAAACCATCCAGAAGAGATGAAATGCCATTAGCACCACAACTGACCCTACAAGCATTTGAAAAATGGGCCATTGATTTCATGGGACCTATAAACCCACCAGGAAAGCGCACTGGTATTTAAGAGTACCAACAATACTTTGGGCCTATAGAACCACTTGCAAGAAGTTAACAATGCAAACCCCATTCAGGTTGGTTTATGGTCTCGAAGTTGATGTTCCAATGGAATACTTGGTGCCAAGATTAAGAATTGTTGCCTTTATAGATATGGATGACACTGGCGTTGTTCAAGAGAGGATTGCATAGTTGGTTGAACTCGAAGAAGATATTTTTATTGTAGGATTCCATCAGCAAGTACAGAAGGAAAGAGAGAAGTCCTACCATGACAGACACATCAAGAAGAAGGCATTTAAACAAGGTGATTTGGTAATGGTATATGACAGTAAGTTCATGAAGCATCATGGGAAGTTGAGAATGCATTGGCTCGGGCCATACGAGGTCGCTCATGTTACAGAAGGAGGAGATGCGTAGTTGAAGACTTTAAAGGGAGAATGGAAAGAAGGATTAGTGAATGGAAGCTGACTGAAGTTATACTATGACAACCAGCTACCTCGCAGCTCCAATTAAAAGCATAAGGAAAAGGTTCTAGGTATCAGGTGTAGTTGAAACTGGGTACCAGACACAGAAAAGATAGTCTATACAAGGAGGAAGAGGAGGCATAGAGAAGAAAACAAAGGCTGCACTACGCAGTCAGAAGTCAAAGTAAAATAGAAGAATTAGATCTGAAGTACCTTGGGATGAGTCACAGGTGAGTGTTGGGGGCCTGTTGGCCCTTGGATATGGAAGGAAGCAAAGATCAAGGAAGAAAAGGAAAAAAGTGAACTGTGCGGAAGACACAGTGACTGTTACTGGGTCGAAGTGAGCAAAAGATCAAAAAAGACGGAGCGAAGCGTGAGAAAGCAAGCCGTTGGACGAGGAGATCGAGGATGAAAAGTCAACAAGGAAGAAGGATCATGGACAACTCAACAAGCGAAAAAATCCACCGTTATATGATTTGGAGCACCGCGCAAGAAGGAAGGACAGACAAGCTGGCGAAGCCCTGAAAACACGGGTCAAGTTGACCTAGGATTTTAGACACCTAGGGTTTTGGTATCTAGGGTTTTGACACCTAGGTTTCACCCTAAGGATGTCAGTGATCTATTTTAATGTATAAATAAATGTCAAGAGGAGCTGGGTTGGGTTGTTGTCATTGTTGCTAGTATTGATCTAGTTGTATTGTTGATGTGAGTGATTATTATCGTACGAGAGAGAAGTGTTGAGTGTGAGAGACTTCTGGTATTGTAAGATCTTCATTTGGGTGTGAAGATCAAGTCCTGTAGCTGGGTGCGCAGGAAGGGGAGAGATAGAGAGAAGAGGAGAGAAGATCTACTGGTTAAGAGCGTAGATCAGAATTGTATGCTTTCATCTTAATATATCATAAAGCACAGTTCTGTGGAAATAGCCCTACAGAGAGGGTGAACCACGTATATTTGTCTGATGTGTGTGATGATGTTGTGTTATTTTTCCTTGATATACTGTTATTACATTGATGTGGTAGATCTGATAGATGTATGGAGTAGATCTAAGCTGATAAGTGATATAGGCATGTTGTAGTGTTCTGGTATTGGATCCACTTGATATTTCCCTTGGTTGTAGACACTTCTGTATTGCAAACCCCCCAAAGCTACTTCGGGTGAGACTGCATTTTCTTCGCAGGTGTAGCTGAAAGGGCCAGTAGTTAGGGCTTATTGGTGCGCTCCTGGAGCTAAACCCCGGGTCTTCTCCTATGCCAACAATCACCCCATTCATTAGAGGCTTTGGAAGATGAACGTTGCACTTGGGAAGGTGACTGTAGCACTTGAGTGAGGCTTGGAATCATGAAGGAAGGATGATGTCACCCTCCCATGCCAAAACGTCCCTCTTGGGAAGCATGTCATCACATTTTTGATGGAATGTTTGGCAAATTTATCACATTTGGTGATGTTGTGGGCTTGAAGCCACACTCCATGGCTTGACTTGGGGATGATGTGGTACTCTTCCAACTTGACGTCGTAGCCTTTGGAGGATTTTCTATCACATGTTCCACCTTGGAGAGAGTTTTTATGAGCCAATGTCCCATCATTTTGTTATTTTTGGTCATTTTGTAGCCTATGTGGGAAAACACGCAATTCGTCTTGTCAATTAAGCATTGTAACTTAGGTTTTAGACCTAAATTTATGGAATTAATTGTAAATTGGACAACTATGACTTTGGTTTCCTCATATAAATATGAGGCAATTCATTTTTTATTTGGGGATAACTCATCAGTTGATCATTTGCTCTTGGACTGAAATTTCAGCCTCTTTAGAAAATTCACTATCTCTTGTTTTCTTGGCATTATGGATGATACACTTGTCTATTGGTGGAATAAAGGATAAAAACTTCTCTTGGATGTTTCTTCTTGGAAAATTGTTGGAATTTCTTGATAAAGTAAGGGTTTTGCATGCTATCTCTTGGATTATGTAAGAAATTTATGCAATTTTGTGTCTTTCTTCTTAATTTCAAGGTTATACTATCAAACACATGGAGGAGTATAACGGCATACACCCTCCATGAAGGGATTTTATTCTATTGTTATTGAAAAGGCTTAAGGATTACTACAAGGAGTAAGAGGGTTTACACCCTTGTAGAAAAACCTTGCCAGGGTTTGTTTTCTCTACAGAGTAAAAGGGTTTACACCTGTAGAAGAGTAATAAACCTTACCTTAACTTTGATTTCTAAGCTAGACCATTTGGAGATTTTGTGCTTTCTTGGGTATTATAAGGGTTTAATTCTCGAGAAAATATTTTATTCTCCTTCTTGGATAGGCAATTTTTCAAGAAAGAGACTTCATTACCCAATAGATAAGACACTAAATGCATTGGGGATTAAATATTGTTGCATTGATAAACGTGCAATTTGAGATATTAAGATTGTTCAAGATGGATTTAATTTCTATATGGTATTGGATCTCTTGTCCTTCAAGGGCGTATTTATTGGCTAAGTGATTATGTTTTTGTAATAGACATTAAGCTACAACCATTAGTGTTGCAGTAAAACTATCTTTCTCAACAAGTTTCTTTCAGTTTTGACCACTGAAATTGGCATGTAATTAGTGAAAATTGATCTACTTGTCAAGGGCTATTGATTGGGTAACTTAATGATTTTGTTGGTTAAAAGTTGTTGTTGTTGCAAAAATTTTCTACAACGTCCATAGGGATGTTACAATTATTTTTTGATAACACTTTCTTACAACCCTCATTTTTCATCTAATTCGTTGTTTTAAGCATTGGAATACTATCTCTAAGTGCATCCTAATTTATCCAATATCATATGATGATTAGATGATGTAATTTTCCACTGATATAACTGTTGTCGAGATGATATAAATTTATTCACTGCTTCAATTTTGGGACAACAAGGTTGCTTGATGATTCCCCACTTGTTTTGAGGCTTATACCATCATATTTGGTCTTGTTTTGGTTTGTCTAACACTGTTTTGCAGGTACACAACCTTTACAACAATTTACCAACACCAATGACTCCCTCCTCAAGCCTCAAGTCATCTTGGACCTTGAACTATAGGGGTACTCTTCTAGCTCCTTGATTCTCCCCTTGCAATCCCCCATAGGGTCACCATGAAGCCTCCCTTGTGTTGGACTTCTCCTTCACTAAATAGAGGGGGATATCTATTGAGGTGACAATGATAGGTGTCCCCAGTTGTGTCAAACACTTATTGCTTGGGTTGGGATTTCCCCAAACCACAATATATGCGATAATAGATCCAAATGTGTTTACTTGATACTGTTAGCATTGCAGTGTCATTCTATTGCATTTTTTGCAATTCAATTATGTCAAAATTTTGATGGACATTGGACTAAATGTTTACATGTTATTGGTAATATTACATTGCAACATTGATATATTTTTACAAGAGCTAGATTGCAACTAGAACAACTTTTTCTATTCGATGCTTTTTATATCATTTTTTGCCACACCCTATGCATCATGCTTTGGTGTCCTACCCTTTCCCTTTGCAGACTCAGTTTGCCCATTTTGCTTAGTCAAAGTCAAAAATTCAAAATTCTGTACATATACGCGGGCTACAGTTATACAACTTGTGTATACATCAGTTAATCCATTACATCCCACGTACATTGGGTTTTGTCCTCAAAATTAAAAATATTTTAGATTTTTCATGCCAAGTCACGGGATCCATGATCCTTGGCCCTTCATATGATGGAAACACTCTAATTCAACCCTTCAATTCCTTTGGAGGCTATAAATTGAGCCATATACAAGCCTTGAAAGAGGAGAAAAAAGTTGAGAGCAAGTACACTCTGGAGAACTTTTGCCTCATATTACATCCATGAGTCTACATCCCTTAGTCCCTTAAGTATGAACTCTCCATATGATCATCTCCCAAGCTCTCCCTATCTTGAGAAGGAGGAACCTAATTACTCCTAGAACTTGTGAGCTTTCCTTGTAGAGGATTGAAGTGGTGAAGGCCCAGGTGGAGGGACTTAGTTTCTCGATTTCGACGAGTTGTTGATACAAGAGGTTATCACCTATGTACTCCTGCTAATTATATTAATAGAAATACTCTTTTCTCGTCCAATTATATGCTGCAAATGTTTATATTATTTTCCATGGGTAAATTTTCTATACATTTTAATGGATTATGTTAGTTTATATGCTAACATTTCATACATTTTCCATATGCTTGTGTATCTTGTGTGGTCTCCTACGAACGTCCATAAGAGGTAGGCTTCTAGCCTTTTTTTGTTGGCATTTCCATTTATCTAACATACTTGAGATTTGAGTTTATTTCACAGTGTCATTCCATCTATTGTGGTCCTACCCCAAACCATAGAGATTTATTCCTCGTAATAGAATTGGAGGCTTCGCTGGGGATTCTCCTTTTTTGGGGTTAGTTGGTGATTTTTCTCTTTTATTGCTCTCTATTTTCCCGAGTTTATGTGTCACATGTAGCTTAACAACTTGTACATTGTTGTATATCTAAGTTTCTTGGCTTAATTCTTACCCAGTCGGTGTTTTTCTTGGCATACGTGGGTTTTCCCTGAACAATCGCGTACATACGCAGACTGTCTATGTCTAGGCCACATACATATGCTTATGTTCCCAGAACATTGGCGTACATCTTTTTCTAAGCCTTTTAGGTTTAGTTTGGTGTTTGTTGGGTGGGTTTTGAGTGTTGTTGAGTATTCTTGGGTCTCTGTTTAGTCTATTAAGTGCTTGCAGAGTGATAGGAAGCTGTGTTATTGTTAAATTTTTGGCAAACTTGTTTCTTGTTAGTTTTCTCATTTTTAGTCCTTGCATCTAGGTCTGAGTAGTAGCTTCTTGGTGTCTTGCTTGCCTTGTCTTCCTATGCTTGTAGTAGGGTTTGTGTGAGAGGTTATTAGTTTAATTTTTCATTTTCATTCCTTTATATTGAAAATACAAAAAAAATGGTTTTTGCATTTTCATTTTCCTATATTGAAAATACAAAAAAATTGCATTTCATTTGAAGCATTTTCACTTTTGTCTAGATTGCATTAGTCTTGGCATTTTAGGAAAGATTGCATTATCATTGAAATTGAAAGAGACTGCATCTTGTACACAACATTTATAAGCATACCATTTCTTTTGAAAAACAAGACTAGTACTTAGCAATGCTCTTACATGCACTTCTTTTATATGCTGAGTCATAACACCATTAGTTTCACGACCATGCCTCTTGAGTAAACAAAATACACTAAAATTAACGCTCAATAATTAAAATTGATTAGAAATATTTTATCTTTTAGGGTACACAAACAAGTTTAATATTTAGGGCCTTGGAATAGGATTTTTTGAGTAAACTTCTCCAAGGCTACAAAACTCAACATAGGTGTTTGGCTAAGGAGTGATGAAATCCATTGTATAATTGGTGTTCTCAGGAGACTCCACTAAAACCGTAGTTAAGAATGAGGTTGCATGAATTTGGTTGCATAGATAGCCCTCTAATACCTTCGTAGCGTCAAAGATATTTTTGGGGTTATGTTTGTATCTAGGGGTTCTTGGGGTATAATGGACCTGACCTATGACTATTCGCCTGAGAATTAGTTGTACCATGGTGACCTTAGTTGCATATCCTAGGTATCCACACAGGTTACTTGCAGGGGTTATTCTTCAGCTACCTTGAGTCATATAAGGATCAAACAACACACATACTTTATGGAGGATCTTCTCTTTGGAGGGGTCTGGCCTATTGCGCTGTGAATCCCATGAGGGTCCTTATAATTGATTCTTTTACCCCCTCTCTATTGTTTGGGAATATCAATCCTCTCCTAGGAGAGGCATACCTTCTTTAGTTCACAGGCCCCTTTTCAGCCACCCTCTCTTGTTTGTGTGCATTGGCCTCTAGTTTTATTTAGGAGTTTGCTCTTTTTACATTTTATTTTATGTATGGCAGAATCGAAAACTAATTGGGCACGTACTCACGTTACACATGGTCCTGTTATCCAAATTATACCACTATAAACTCAAGGTGTTCCCACGATTCTCCATATGCGACACACAAGATAATACGGGGGGAGTTGAACTCGAAACCTCATGGAACTTCATATCATGACACTTATTGAGCTGCCCTCTGGGGGGCTCTTTGTATATTAGTTGGAATTAGTATTTTTCTTTGTGTCACAAGTTTTGAGTCATCATGGAGTGAGACCATCCTCCCCTCTGGTCTCGAATAAATTACTGCAGTTTGGTCTCATACTGAAGCCACCTCCTAAAAGGCATAAAATTAATAAACAGGGTACATACATCTCCATCGATCAGGCTCACAATCATCCCATCATGATTACTAATTCAGATATGAGTGTGTCAGGAAACCCTTCAACTCCAAACTCCACTATGGTTAGTGGAGTTCCCGAGACTCCCTCGTCATTGGTTATTTGGATTCCTGCGACTCCGTCAACTAGCGCTACCCTATCCATGAGCTTAGCTCAGTCCATGGGGATGAATCTTTATATATATTCAAGTAGTATGACATCATAATCATTGATATCTATTCCCCCTAGCACCTTTTTGACGGGGATGCCTAGTTATAGTGCTTAGTAGATGCCTCTGGTCTTTAATCCTTTTTCTTTTGGTATTCCGAATATGACTTCACACATTTCATCCTCCATTCCGACATCAAACGTCAATACTAGTTTTGGGTCAGGGGCATGTCGTCTACTTATAATCCTTTCCCATTTGGTGGGGGCCATATCCCTTAGTCATTTCCTATGATAGGGGGTTGGAATCCTCCTTCCTCCTGACCCAATCCTAGTTATAATTTTCAAGGATGGAATGGACAAATCAGTAGTGTTTCTACTTCATATATCTTGTCCATCTATCCTTTGTCCACAATGCATGTTCCCAATTTTTTTTTTCTTATGGAAAATCCTCCTCTAACCTCTGGTATGACATCAAGAGGGAATCAATTTTCTGATATGGGCAACCCCCCACACGGAGTTCCTTCATCAGGGGGGAATGTATATCCTCACATGGGTAATTTATATCCGGGATGATGCATTTACAACCTTTCATGAATCAATTAGGAATGGGATATTGTCCTACCAGGTAGGGCCATGGTCTCTACCAGAACCCTCCTCAGCCTGTAGTCTCTTAAAGTCAGTTTTTCCTGGGAGCATGGTCTCAGATGCCACAACCAAGGCTCCCTTTTATGACCACGTTGAATTTTCCATATCTGTTGAGATTAATGAATGACCCTGTGTGTCATGATCCAACATGGCCCCCACTTCCTTTCAAGCTTCCCTCAGACATTCCAAAATTTGAGGGTAAGAGTGGCGAGGATCTAGGTGATCATGTTAGTAATTTTCACTTATAGTGCTCGTCGAAATCTCTTAATGATGACTCAATTTGTTTGATATTTTTTCAACGCACCCTTATGGGGGTTGCTACGAAATGGTACATCGAGTTACCAAGGGCCACATACTGAAATTTCCATGAGTTGGCCTTAGTTTTTATCAACCACTTTCAATTTTCAGTTCGTTACAACGATGGTACTGAGCTTTTATCAACTTTTCGTCAGGATAAAGCCACCCACATATCGAATCACATTCAAGGGTGGCGTAGAAGAAAGTGATTGATTAAAGATAACATTCCTCCAAAGTTTCTATTGGAGTGGTTCCTTAAGTCCCTATTTCCATATATTTCAAAGGATGTTTCTACATCCGGGGTAACGACTGAGGAAGAGGCCATATTTAAATCCAAACAATTAGATCTTTTATATGCTCAATATGGGATACTCTATGAAATTATTATTGATGCACCATGGTTGAGTAATGATCCAAGACAAAATCCTATACCCCATGCCAATGACATTATAGGCTCAACAAATGCCAAGTCTGCAAATCAGGTGATGAATCAGATGAAAAATTGATCTCTCAACTAGTTTGCAGTAGGACAAGCTACGACTTCATCTCCTCCCGCCCAGTCGTCGCCAATACATTCCGTGCAATCGATGAACATGAAGGGTAACCATCAGCTCAGAGGGAATAAGAGGAAAGGTAGAAATAATAACCGCAAGGGTGGGAATAATAACAATAATAATAAGAACAAGGACAATTAGAATAATGACAATATGGATAACAATGATGGTGAGGGCAAGAAAGAAAAGTGAAAGGTGAAGTTTACATGTAAGTTGTGTAAAGAGGATCACCTTACCCATTTATGCCCTAATATAGATGAAGCCTCAAGGATTATAGCCCAACATCCTATTGTGTTAACTAATATTTTGAACATAATCAAAATATGGCCTTAAGAACGTCAAACACTGGAAATGCATTGGGTGGAGGTCAAAATCCCCCACACATGATGGTTTCCATCAATGTGTGAATATGGTTCGATCTAAGATTAGCATAGCCACTAGGACTCATGATTATGGTCCCCCATAACCTACTTTGGGTACTAAGTCCCCCCTCTCGAAACACCTTTTCAGATCGATAAGCTTGACCTTATGCCTCAAGTTCAGAAAGGAGTTCTTAAGTTCTCTGCTCTTAATACAAATGCCAGATCTGCCCAAAATTACTCTATTATCAAATATTTGGGGCAAACACCGTGTGCGATGTCATCTTTGGAGGTACTCCAAATGTGCCCAACACAAAGGAATTCCTTGTTATCTACGTTGGAGTATCTTGACTCGAGTGGCTCGAAAGTTATCAAGTTCKATGTCACAGATGTCCAACCTTGCTTACCTTACCATGTGGATTTTCAAATCTATGTGGAATGTATGGATATGAATATTAAGTGTACTGTCATCGATGAAGGTGATTCAACGTCTGTGATGTCTCTATTTGTTGGAAAGCCATTAKCTCTCCCCATATTTCTCATTCTATGACTATGTTAACTATGTTTGATGGGCATTCGTTCAGACCCCATGGTATCCTCCTTGCTCTTCAAGTCYAGTTAGGYGGTAAAATTGTGGAGGTTGAGGTCGAGGTGGTTGATGCACCCCATGACTACAATMTTTTACTGGGTTGTAATTGCATTTATGCTATGMCAACTGTCATGTTGTCAATGTTTCATGTTTTATGATTTACTCATGAAGGGAAGATTATGATGATCGATCAATGATATTTCTCATGCTCCATTTCCTCTACATCGATGGTACCCTCAGTCCCCATTGTCGAGAATTATCAGAAGGAAAATAAGAAAATTGGTGTCAGAATGTATCCTTCATTGAGGGGAACCTTTAATTTCTCAGTGCCAATCTCATATATTAATGTCATTTCTGATGAATCCTCATCATCATTGAGGCATGTCTCGTTCCATGCTTCATACTTCAATGACCCATGGACTCTACCTTCTCTGATTTCATCGTATGAAGGTCACTCACACATCATAATGGAAATTCCATTATCTAAAGTCGAGATTTCATATCAGGCTACTAGGAAGCCACTGCAGACCTAGATCCTGTCACATGATTTCCTCGACGACAGTTTTCCTTCAGACGAAGCAATCTTAGAGGCCATGACTGGTCCTAAAAGGTCTTTGGAGGATCTTCACCACATATCTTATTTTCTCCCAGATCTTGAAAGGGTCGAACAAGATGAGTTTAGGTTCTCCATGAGTGATATTGTTGGTCACACTGTTATTCCATTGGATAAGCATGGAATATATGCTGAAGGGAATATGGTGAATATATCTTCTACCATTGCGATCAACATCTCTCGAACCCTTGGCAAGGTTGAAAACATTTATATCGGTGCATATTGCTCGCTTGAATAAATTAATATTTACACCGATATTTTTAAGGAATTTTGAGACGTGTTTGCTTGGTCATATGAAGAAATTCCAGGGATAGACCCTAGTATTGCCAAACAATAAATCAAGGATTATATGAATTCTAATCCATTTCGACAATGACTTAGAGTTATGAATCCCAAGAAGGCCCCCGCCATTAATTCAGAGGTGGAGAAGTTACTTAATGTTGGATTCATCTACTTTGTTCCCTTGACTGAATGGGTATCCAATCCCGTTCCCAGGGATAAGAAGAAAGGAACCATCTCTGTGTGTATGGATTTTAGAGATCTAAATAAAGCCTGTCTGAAAGATAATTTCCCTACACCATTTATTGACCAGATCATTGATGAGTGTGAAGGGAGTGAAATATTTTCTTCGATGGATATATTGTCAGGCTACAATCAGAACCAAATTAAACCTGAAGATCAACATAAGATGACATTCATTTGTCCTTGGGGTATGTTTCCATACCGGAAAATTCCTTTTGGCCTTAAAAACGTCGAAGCAACTTTTCAATGGGCTATGACCTTCATGTTCCATGATCTCAAACATATAGTCGAGGCTTATTTGGATGACCTCACTGCTCACTCTCATAAGAGGGTTGATCATCCGGTTGTTCTTCGAATAGTGTTTGAAATATGCCACCATTATTGTATTCAATTAAACCCTCATAAATGAATATTCTGCGTCAATTCAAGCCACCTTTTGAGATTTATAGTTTCAAACCAAGGGATCATAGTGGACCCAATGAAGGTGGATGCAATACTTCGATTACCTCCCCCACATAGTATGCATCAATTTCAGGTTTACATGGGAAAGCTAAACGTCGCTTTATAGCCAACTATGCCAACATCATTAAGGGTTTTATGTGTCTCTTGAAAAATGATACCCTGTTAATATGGGATGAGCGATTCCAATATTCCTTTGATGCCCTTAAGAAATCCCTGGTGTTGGCACCTCTGTTGAATACTCCAGACTATAGTAAATATTTCCGGCTTCATATAGTCATGTTCGAAGGGACGGTTGGTATGGTTCTCATTCAAGAAGATGAAAAGATCCATGCGAACGCTATCTATTATCTTAGTCAAAATCTAATTGGTCTCTAACTTAAGTATTCTCACATGGGAAATCTAGCCTTAGTAGTTGTGCATGCAGTTCAAATATTGCGCCATTACATCTTACTTCGTAAAACTATCATGGTCGTTGATGTCAATCCATTTCAATACGTATTGACAAGGAATATCATAGGGGGGAAATACAATAAATGGATTGTGATTTTGCAGGAGTTTGATCTCGATTTTGTCTTTGCAAAATCTAAGAAATCACTAGTCTCTACGGAATTGATGTCGAACTTCCCTAAGTAGGAGGAGGATACCATTTTTGATGATTCATTTATTGATGAGAACATTTTCCTTATCTAGTCTTCGAAGACATTTTGATATATCTTCAAACTCTGAAACTTCCCCAACATATTTTGAGGGACGACCGACGACGTGTACACCATCAAGCCAAAAATTACCTCATTATTACTGACACTTTGTATCACTGAGGGGTGGATTCTATTCTGCGTCATTATTTGACTCATGAAGAAGCTGAAGCCGTACTCAATGACTGTCATAGTGGGGCATGTGGTTGTCATTTATCTAGGCTTGTGATAGCCCAAAAAATATTGCGAGATGATTATTTTTGGTCGTCGATTTTTAGATATTGCATAGAAGCGGTCAAGAAGTGTCACCCTTACCAAGTGTTCTCTCGTAATATGCGCTCGCACCATACCCCTCTTCACCCATTCATTACCGTTGGTCCCTTCACTAAGTGGGGGGTTGATTTCATGGATTTCAACCTAACCTCGACTGGGGGGCACCATCACATTATCATGGCCGTGGACTATTTTACCAAGTGGGACAAGGCCATGCCTACAATCAAGTATGATGGTGATACTACAACACACTTCGTATTCAATCAAATCATAGCTCAGTTTTGAATTTCGAAGGAGATTGTCACTAACCATAGTAGTCACATTCAAAACAAGATGATGATAGAGTTGGCGTCAAAATTGGGGTTCAAGCAAGATCATTCATAATCATATTATCCCTAGGAAAATAGCCAAGTGGAGGTCATGAATAAATCTCTAAAATCCATTTTGTAAAAAACTGTTAGGAAGAGTAAATCTAACTAGCACGTGTTTCTATACCCTGTTCTCTGGGCATACCGAATCATAGTAAATACTTCCACTGGTTTTTCACTGTTCTAATTGGTTCACGGAGTGGAGTCGGTTTTCTCCATTGAATGAAAGATTCTTTCTCTTAAGTTAGCAATTGAGCTTCTACCTAACATGATTGATATTGAATAACACCTTGTACACTTGGATCAACTCGATGAGCAATGTCGAGATGCCTCCCTATCCATTGAGTAAAATAAGCAACGTGTTAAGGTTGAGTATGATAAATCTGTCCATCCCTGATAGTACACTGAGGGTGACTAGTTCCTTCTTTACGACCAAGCTAAAGAACCGTTGGGGGCAGGAAAATTCAATCCCATGTGGAATGGTCCTTGTATTGTGAGATGTGTCCTCGAAAAAGGAGCCTATGAGTTAGAGGATTATGAAGGCAACATGATGAAAGAGCATAGAAATGGGCTCTATCTCAAAAAGTATTATGCTTGAGCCCTCCAGCTCAAATGTGAGATTTGTATATTATTGTACTTTAGTGTATATATTTTTCTTTTTTTTCTTTTGTGTCATCAGTTTGATTATTGAGTTTCCCCTTGGTTGGAAGAAGTCAATGAGATCACTGGTGTTCTTAGGATTCATAGACAATGCTAGTAGTCATACTCAGAATGTAGCTTCTACCGCTTGTGTTATTTATTCGCCCGAGGGACAATTGGTGTCTTCATGAGGCATTTGTCTAGGTCCATAGACAAACAATGTGGCAAAGTATAATGTCATTTTTGAGGTATTACACGATGCCATTTCACATGGTGTTCTATCTTTAGAGGTTCAATTGTATCCAAGTTGGTTGTGTCTTAGTTGAACAACATGTATCAGGTTAGGGATCCTATGTTACTCCGACGATTCCTTCGGGTACGACTTTTGGAATGATATTTTGATTTCATTACTTGTAATCATATCCCTAGAAGTTCTGATCAAGTATCTGATGCATATGGTAATTAAGTTTTAGATTGGCATTTTTCGCATAACTAAGTAAAGGAAACATACAATCATACATTTATATATTTATTCATTGCAAAATATATAGGTAAATCCAAAGACCA
>SNQJ01S0066237.1:23849-64047 GCA_010110895.2 Picea sitchensis | reverse complement strand
TCAACCTCCAAAACGAACCATTCCTCATGTTAACCACAATGAGAAATCGCTGTCCGGTGAGGCGGGCCAGTCTCTTGAGTAACCGTCAAGAAGAGAGACTGCCCTAGACCACTCCCCATGTTAACCACAATGGGAAGTCGCTGTCTATGATACATTAGCAATCTGGACTAATTTCCCATGTTAACCACAATGGGAAATCGCTGTCCGTCAGAAATCTCAATCCACTTTCCAAACGTGAAAGAATCTGCCCGAGCTGGACTATTTTTCAATCTCAAAAATAAATGTCTTCAATAATATTTTCAGTGCTCCCTCCCAACCTGGAGAGTCATTTCTTCCCTTTCAGCTAAGGGAGTTATTTCCACGATCCCCATCTTTTCTCGGAAATATGCAAACTTTATTCTGGATAGAGGCTTTGTTAGGATGTCTGCTCATCAGTGGGGATATACTCGAGCTTTACCTCTCCTTCCTGGACTTTATCTCGAATAAAGTAGTATTTGATTTCAATGTGTTTCAACCTCTCATGAAACACGTGATGTTTTGATAATCTTATACAACTCTGATTATCACAATATATTATGGTCGATTCTGGAATCTGATCAAATAAATCGGAGATTAACTTCCTTAGCCATATTGCTTCTGTGCATGCTTCACATGCTGCGATACACTCTTCTTCTGCTGTGCTGAGTGCGACAGACTTCTGTTTTCTGCTGCCCCAAGATATCATAGCGGAGCCCAAGCTGAAACACATGCCTGAAGTGCTCTTTTTGTCTTCTGCACTTCCTGCCCAATCTGAGTCTGTGAATCCATGAAGTTGTATATCGCTGGATGCGGTATATCTCAAGCCATAGTTTTTGTTCCACGAATATATCTTAATACATGTTTTGCAGCTATCCAATGCTCATGTCTCGGTTCCACCTGGAACTGGCTTAGTGTATTCACGGCAAAACAAATGTCTGGTCGAGTATTTACCAAATACATCAATGACCCAATTAGTTGTCGATATAGAGATGGATCTACTAGGTCAGAGTTTGGATCCTTTACTTTTCTTATATCTGTATTCATCAGAGTGTCCATGGACTTACAATCCATCATTCCAAACTTCTAAAGGATCTTTATTGCATACTTTTCTTGTCCAAGGAATACTTCACCACGCTTCTGCCATACTTCTAGTCCCAAGTAGTAATGCATGAGATCTAGATCTTTCATATCAAATTCAGAAGCTAGTTCCTTCTTGCACTGGATGATGAGAGACTCTTCACTTGTTATGAATAGATCGTCAACATATAGTAGTAGAATTACAAGTGCATTGTCCACGACTTTGTAATAGAGGTTTGGATCTGCATGACTCTTGAAGAAACCAAGTCTTGTTAAATAGCTGTCCATTCTGGCATACCAAGCTCTTGGAGCTTGCTTGAGTCCATATAGGGCTTTCTTCAATCTGCAAACATGAGTGTCTCTGGAATGTACCTCAAATCCTTGGGGTTCAATATATACTTCTTCTTCAATTGCTCCATTGAGGAAAGCTGTCTTTAGATCCATCTGATGTAAGTTCCATCCCATGGAAGCGGCAAGAGATATAATAGCTCTGATGGAAGTATATCTAACCATCGGAGCAAAGGTTTTGTCATAATCTTCTCCCTCCTTTTGGGAGAACCCTCTAGCTACGAATCTTGCCTTTTATTTATCCACGCTTCTGTCTGCTGCATGTTTGATCTTATATACCCATTTTGAAGTTACCACTGATTTCTCTTTAGGTCTCGGTACGATTTCCCATACTTCATTCTTCATAATGGATTGATGTTCTTCCGTCATAGCTTCTTTCCATTGTCCCTTTTGAATTGCTTCTTCAAATGTGGTAGGTTCTTCATCTAGAAGTTTCGTCATATAAGCTGCATAACTTGAGAATCTTTTAGGCTTCTTACTTTTTCTAGAGGTCCCATCCGGGGCTTTGAGTCCTTCTGCTTCTTGCAAAGTAGCTTCAAGCCATGCTGGTCGTTTCTTGATCTTCGGTACGATATCTGAATCAATGTTTTCGCATGGCTCCATAGGATGATTAGGTTGTTCCTTTTCGTCATTTTCGTTTTCTGTGTTTTCTTCATTAGGTTCTTCAATCTCTTCTTCTTCAATAGTTTCTTCTATGGATTTCTTTAAGGCCATCTTTTCATTGAATGTTACATCTCTGCTGACTTCGATCTTGTGT
Source organism: Picea sitchensis (assembly GCA_010110895.2). Classification (NCBI taxonomy): domain Eukaryota; kingdom Viridiplantae; phylum Streptophyta; class Pinopsida; order Pinales; family Pinaceae; genus Picea; species Picea sitchensis. Next base: position 61,847 of record SNQJ01S0066237.1, on the reverse strand, counting down.
TGTTCTGGAATATATATTCTATAAGCTTTGGATGAATCACTGTATCCTACGAATATCCCCTTCTTTCCTGAGGGTTCTAGTTTATTCCTTTTGTCCTTCGGAATGTGAGAGTAAACAGGACATCCAAATATTCTTAGGTTTTCCACATTAGGTTTCTTACCCGAGAAGGCTTCTTCTGGTGTCATGTCCTTCAATATACGATGAGGACTTCTGTTTTGCACATATATCGTTGTCATGGCTGCTTCTCCCCATAAGAACATGGATAGACCTTGATTGTTCAGTAAGGCTTTTACGGTTTCTTCAATAGATCTGTTCTTTCTTTCTGCTACACCATTTTGTTGAGGATTATGAGGAACAATCAACTCCCTCCTAATCCCTGCCGATTTGCAAAATGCAACGAATTCCTTCGAGGTGTATTCTCCTCCATGTTAGGATATTTAGACACTTAGGAGTTAGTTAAGATCTACTTGGTCTAATATGTCGTTAGGTAAAAGTGTGTTTCTTTAGTATGCATTAGTATGCATTTGTAGTTAGGAAATCCGATGTCGCTAGGTAAAAGTGTTTCTTTAGTACGCATTAGTATGCATTTTGTAGTTAGGAACCGACGGTCACGATATGTTCCAAACATAAAGTGATATGACGGTTCATACTCTTCTCTATCTTAACGGGTTATTGATCCGTATTTAACATCCGATTATCCATGGTATCCATTTAAAGAGCATGGAGGTTCATTTCGTCGACGACCATCAGGAGTAGAAACTCTTGTAAAATCTCTCTCTGCATCTTTCTTTGCATTAATAAACCGCCCCAAGTGGGCTTCGCTATCAATGTGGATGTTTCCCTGTAGGGGTTTTACCACGGAAACATTGGTGTAGTTGGTCTTTGATCCGGTTATGTGAGTGGTTAATGAAAATGTTCGGCCCCTCGCTGGAATACCCGCGGTTAAGTCGAATATGGTAATGCAGCCCGCTTTGAAGACCCGCCTCCCCGCTAGATCGATCGCGGAAGCCGAAGCTGCTCCCTATCTCCATTTTCCCCGCATTTCTCGCATTGGCCGAGGACCTGCTCCATTGGCGTCCGTGAGCAACTCGCTTCGGGCCAGAATACTTTTCGCTTCACCGAAAAGGTTTCTTCGCTTGCCCAAGATAATGGCCATTGTGCTGAGATCCAGAGGTATGTGTCCTAATAACGATTTTTTTTAAAATTTTTAAAAGTTTTGATTTTATTTCGGGTTTTTTTTTTTTTTTTGGTTTTCTACTCTTTTATATCTGTTTATTCTCTTTGCCCCGTGCCTTTTTTTGATCTCGGAAAATCATAAACAGTTAGGAAAAGGTGCATTTTCCGGTTTAGCTAACCGAGATCTAACCCTCATGGTCATCGAGAAGCGAAATTTTTCCTTGTGTGAAAAGAGTTTCTTTTGGAGCATGCTCTCCAAGGCCGCCTTCCACAAACAACAACAACAACAACAACAACAACACCTAACCTCCTTAACATTACAATATGTTTGCTAGACCATTTGGTTAAACTTGCCTTATTAAGTGGGTAAGAGGTCTTGAGTTCAAGTCTCTCCTTTGTTACTTTTTGAAAAGTTCATGTTAAAATTGTAAAGTGCATTTCACTCGTAAGTATAAAAGGGAATTACTATAAGTAGCTCTTTATATTGAGTTATTTTGCATGCAACTTTTCGCTATAAGGTAACCTCATTGTAAAGTGATCCCCACTTTTATAAAAGTGGGTCACTTCTATAAAGTACCTACATCATCACGTAATTATTTGCTACCGCTTTTATGCCTTTTTAAAGGCACCCCCACATCTAGTTCATTGCCGCTTTTTAAACCGCACAACTTTTCGAGATCTTCCATCCTCGATCATTAGTTTCCGCTTTTAAATCTGCATTATCTACATATTTAATATGGCTTCTGCTGGGTACCGGCCATGCTTACCAAATGGACAACTACTTCCAAGTTGAGATCCCATATGTGGAAGATTTATTAAGAAGTAAAGGCATGTATCTGATTACCATGGGAAAGGGAAACGGCCCCCAATCGATGAAGATAAGAAAGCCAAATGGGATAATAGGAATGATCGGGCACGTGGACCAATTTGGAATGTCCATCTCTCCATCTAAGGTACCACCTCTAAGGAATTGATGACCCTGATGAAGCTTGGGAACAGATTGAATTTGTGTTTGTAAACTCAATATTATTCGAGTAATAACAAGCTAGAAAATCAAACACCTAATCTTGAGTCCACAAGTGATTTTTCTTGCCTTGAGACTATCTATCTAAGTTTAAAACACCTCGACTTTCATATGTGAAGAATGTGAGATAACAAATGGGAGGAAGAGCTGCTACATATATCTTATTCTTCTAAGCTAGGTAGTGCATATTCTCGTTTGTATCTACCTTCTATGCCATGAAAGAGGTCGTAGGGAAAGCTTATAAAACCCCTTGAGTCCTTTTGTACTTCCTGATTAGAGAGGAAGATGTAAGCTTATACAACTGGAGTGATCAACACCTGGTGTACTTCAAACAAAGCCTTAGTTGCCCGCAAAAAGATAAACCTGTATCCCAAGAAACAACATCCCCGCTACAACAACAACAAACAACCTAACGGCCCCAAACCCGCTCAGATAGATTCATAACTCCTAATGGTGACAAGGGGATCAAAATATAAAAGAATACTAACAAACATTGTAAACTTTTGTAATAAAGATGGTCATGATGAGTCCAGATGTTCTTAAGAAGATGGCGCCTTTAGAAGCAACAGATGAAGAAGCACAACATCGCATTGATTCTTCTTCTTCTCATGACATGCACTTTCTACCGGTTTTTCCCTTCCAATACACCTTCACTACTACTTCTTTTGATGATTGGCTTATTGATTATGTAGCATCGTATCATATGGCTAAGAATAAAGCCATATTTTCTCACAAATTTAAATGAATGTAACACCAAGGAAATATTTGTTGGTGATGATAGATCTCTTAGTGTTGTAGGATCCTGAACACCGTGTAGAAAATGGTCATTTTAATGATGTGTTATATGTTCCGATCTTTCTTGTAACCTTCTATCCGCATATCAAATCACTCATTCAGTGAAACCGCCGAAGCTTCACCTCACTAAGTTGTAATCAATGATCTAAAGGATCCTAAGCATGTTCTTTAACCGGAATTGTTGATGATATTACTGTGCTGTACAAGTTTGACAACTTGTACATCTAGCCTTTATCAGCTTTGTTGCTCATAGCAGTGATTTGATAAAACTTTGGCATGAGCGGTTTGTCATCTAAACTATCGCCATTGCAACAACTATGTAATCAACAAATGGTGACCGGTCTTCCCTCTTGTTTCATGCGTAGATGGTGTTTGTGCCGGGTTGTGTTCTCGGCAAACATCATTCGGACAGCTTTGAAAAACGTGCCTCTTGGCACACCTCAGCCCTTTGCAACTTGTTCACAAAGTGATTTGTGTGGTCCACTTTCTCCTCCTTTTTTTTTTTTTTTTTTTTTTTTTTTTTTTTTTTTTTTTTTTTCTTCTCCTTCTTTTTTTGGGTTTACTTCTTAAAACTTATTAGCGAAGTTTTTGACAAGTTTTCAGCCTACAAGGCCCTTGTAGAAAACAACTGGACATCAAATTCAAAGGTTAAGAACAAAATATGGAGGCTACCAAGGGAACAATAATTTTACAAGTTAACACACTACACAGGGAATCCAAATAAAACACATTGTTCCAAATACACCAAAACAAAATGGTGATGCTTCAGAGAAAGAACCTATTACTAAAAAGAAATGGCTAATTGTAAGATCCAATCTAAGGGATTAAGTCTAAGGTATTCAGTGGAAGCCATCAACTGTGCAAAATACATATAGTCAATCGTGACCCCACAAAGGCTCTTAAAAAATATAACACCGTAAGAAGCTTGGACTAAAACAAAACCGTGATGTAAGTCACTTCCGTATTTTAGCAAGACGCATGTGCTCACATTCCTGATGATAAAAAGAAAGCATTGCATCCTAAAAGTGAGAAGTGTATATTTGTTGGTTATTCAAGATGTCAAAGGTTATAGACTTCTTCAACCACATTGTAATGAAATTATTCTTCAAGAGATGTTAAATTTGATGAACATATCTTGCCCTGCGAGCCTAATTCGGCTACAGCCTCTTCGCCTCATGAGCCATCTTTGCGCTTGTGCCTCCCTCCTATTCTGGATTCTTCTTCGATGATGAAAGTGAGGATGAAAAAAATGCTTTACCTACTCAACCTCATCCTCTAAATTAATATATTGAACCTGAACTTGCATCAACTCCACAACTTCCTTGATGGGTCCATTCAACACAAGAAGAAGCCGGTGATCTTGTCGGTGATCCTTCGTATCAGCATCAGACACGCTCACGGGCCAACAGCCTCCTCTCTCTCTTGGCTCAAGTTTCAGAAAATCACGATCCAGAGATACTATGTAAGCTTCAGTCATCCATATTGGGATACAAAAACGAATGAAGAGTATCGCTCTTTAATGAAAACGATACTTGGGATCTTGTACCTCTTCCAAAAGGAGAAACTGTTCTACGTAAATGGTATACCATCCAGGTAGTATGTGCATCGATGGCGCATTGGATGTAATACACAAGGTTTGATTAGTTGCCAAAGGATTTTCCCAAGTTGAAGGCATTAATTATAATGAACCTTTGCCCTCAGAAGCAAAATGAATTCCATCCGCTTTGTTCTGTTCTTGTCACTTCACATAAATGGGAGGTCCATCGATGGATGTTAAATCCGCCTCTCTTGCATGGCGATTTGAAAGAAGAAATCTACATGGAACAACCTCGGTTATGTCCAACATGACTCTAGCCTTGTTTTGTCACTTCAAGAAATCTCTTTATGGTCTCAAGTAAGCTCCCTCGAAGCCGTATGCCAAAATGGATAGCTTTCATATTACCACTGGATTCTCTAGGGATGCCATTCCCTGGATCCTAATGTTCATACCAAGAAAGTAGGAAGCCATCTCATCATCCTTGTCCTTTATGTTGATGACCTTATCCCATCAGTAGTGACTCAAAACTTTTAAACCATGCGGAAACCAACCTTAAGAAGAAATTTGAAATGACAGACTTAGGCTTTTTAGACTATTTCCTATCTCCAAGTTTTGCAAACTAATGAAGGAATTTCTCCACCCGGCATGCTTTCAGGACCTTTTCGTCAGCTTTCACATGGACGCATTGTAAAACCACTTCTCCCTTCCAAATTGAGTCAAGTCACTAATTTGTCCTCCTCCTCAAGTTGATGCCACCCTATTGTCATTAGTTGGTAGCCCCTTATACTTGACTCATAACACGCCCCGACCTTTTCCTTTGCCGTTGGTCTTGTTGCCCATATATGCAAACACCCCATGAAAGTTTACTGGTGGCAAATAAAAGGATACCTCGCTATGTTCGTGGTAATCGCTCTCGGGCTTGGGATACATTACTGGGGACTCCCTATTGGTTGGTTTCACTAATTAAAATTGGATTGATGACCTTGATGATAGAAAGTATACTACAAGTTATGTCTTCAATCTTGGTTTTGGACCTTACACTTGGGCTTGTAAGAAGCAACAAGCTATTGCACTTTCTTCGCCAGGCGTAGTACCGAAAGTACCGTAATGCAAGTCGAAGCCCGTATTCTCGATGCATCCTTTCAGAGTTTGATCCATCAAAGATCCCAATTGACTTTGTGTGACAATCAAAGTGCCATCAAGCTCGCTTAAAGACCTACCAACATCGGCCAGAAAGGAAACACATTGAGCTACACATGCACTTCCATCGAAGCTCATTCATGATCAAGTTATTGAAGTGCTCTTTTGCCCCACAGAAGATCAATTTGCATATTTTCACAAAGTCTCCTATAGAATTTAAGTTTTCCAAACTTCGATCTATGTTAGGAGTTCAAGAAGTTGTCATTATGGGGATAGGGCTCTAATGCTCCTTCCTTTTCCATCGTGGTCATTGCCGTAACCTTCAACTCCATCCCAAGTTGTTCTTATGGGGATGTTAGGATATTTAGACACCCTAGGAGTTAGTTAAGATCTACTTCATATAATATGTTGTTAGGTAAAAGTGTTTATTTAGTATGCATTATTAGTATGCATTTGTAGTTGGAACTGGTCGTCATGATATGTTCCCCCACATAGAGTGATCCGACGGTTCACCGATCTTAACTATTGATCCGGGTGGCTTAACATCTCGACATTGGTCCATGATCTCTAAAGAGCATGGAGGGTCATTTGTCGACGATCGACAGGTGGAAACTCTCTTGTAAAAATCCTCTGTAATCTTTTCTTTGCATTAATAACCGGCCCCAAGTGGGTCGCTGCTGGTTTAAGGCCGCGTTGGCTGGGGCCGTGGATGTTTCCTCGTAGGGGTTTTACCACGTGAAAACATCGGTGTGTTGATCTTTGATCTGGTTATGTGAGTGGTTACTGAAGGTGTTCGTCCTCTGTTGGAATACCTGTGTTGTCGAACACTCCATTATCTGTTCTTAATGTCTTGATCTTCTTGTTCGTGAGGTTTTCTATCTCTGCTTTGAATTCTTGGAACTTGTTGAATACTTCGTCTTTGTCTTTAGTAGGTATAACCAAGTCTTTCTTGAATAGTCATCTATGAAGATTATGTAGTAAGAAGATCCTCCTAGAGATTTTACTGGCATCAGACCGCAAACATCCGAGTGTATCAGATCTAGAATCTCCTTAGATCTGTTATTGCTGCTTGGGAATGGTTTCTTGATATTCTTCCCAAGAGCACATCCTTTGCAGATTCCTTCATGTGTAGATTGCAACTTTGGTATTCCTTCAACCATTCTTTTGAGAAAAGGTAATGCTTGATAGTTAATGTGAGCGTACCTTCTGTGCCAACTCTCATTGGGATTGACTTCATCATGTACGAGAGCTTCTTCATTTTGTTCTAGTAGTCTATATAGATTTCCTTCCCGACTTCCAATAACCCCAGCATTCTCTATGCTGGAGTCTTTATGCCAAGATAATACTTTTCCATCTATGAAGACTATTCTGTTTCCTTTGTCTTTTAGGCAGGATATGGAGACAAGATTCTTTTCTAAACTAGGTACATATAAAACATTGCTTACGTGAACATAGTTACATGTTTTCATTTTGATGGAGGCTTGTCCAAATCCTTCCACGGGGTAAGTGGTTTTGTCTCCAAGCTCTACCTTGTACGAGGTCTTCTTCTCTTTTAGATTTGAGAGTCTGGCTTGATCTCTCGTCATGTGCCTAGAAGCTTTGCTATCGATTATCCACATGTCATCTTCAATCGTTCCAGTCAGTGCTGAGTAGTGTAGAAGACTGATTGTTTTACTCATGTCTTCGATTGACTGGTAATTGGTCATGCCTTGATCCAAAACTTCAACTTCGTCGTTTCTGTCTTCTGAGAGAGCCAAAAGGTGCGCTGAGTTAGGGCGCATCTGAATATCTTCTCTTTGAGGGAGATGTTCCATCACAAGGTGCCGGATCTGAGATTTAGGGTTTTTGCAACTACTCTTGCTAGTAACCCGAGCGACAGTGTCTTGGAAGCTGCTTCTGCTAGTAACCCTAGCGACAGTTCCTCAACGAGCTCAATATCCTAGCGGCTATGTTTCCTTCCAGCGTTTAGACTGAATGAAGGAGGTGTGGGCCCATAACCTGTTAGAATATGAAAGATTGTGCTCGTTTTACCATTGACAATACCCTTGTCACCCAACCATAGGTCGAAGCCACCCTTCGAGCACCTTGACCTTGATAGAGAAAAGAATCCTGGTAGCAATCCAATAGCCAAGAGAGGCTAATGCACCAAGCAAGAAGTAACCAAGCTGATCAGATAGTCCAACCCAAGAATTGGCGCAACACCTTCCCCAGGACTTGCGCACAAAACTGCTGGACTGCAGTGCGCAGAAACTGCTCTCTGCAATTCTGAGAAGTGTGTCAAATGAGAGACTGACGCCCTGTATTTATAGTGATTTTGGCAGACTTACTGGGGCCGACTTCTCCTTCTGGGTACTAATTAATTCATATTAATCATCTATTGTCAGCCGACATCTTGTCTAGGGTTTCCTTCATTTCTTTGCTTCCTTTCGGAACATTCTAATCTTGTCAAAGGTCACAATAGAGGTTCATACCTCTCGAAGCTACCTTAATATCAACAGTCCTCTCCACTCAAACACAACAAGAGGGAAAGGTTGCAACACCAACACCCATCAAGGGGGAACCATAGACCAAAAATGAAGCTCCCAGCCAACAAAAAGAAGAAGCCTAAGGAGGTTGCACCTCTAATCAGAAAGAGAGGAAACTCCAAGGAGGCCATACCCCCAAAAACAAATTGAACAAGATAGCCGCAAAAAATCAGACCAGAAAAGAGAGTGAGTGTGTGTAAGAATGAGTGAGGGGTAGGTTCCTTTTTATAGTTTGGGAAGGGTTAGGATTAGGTTTAATTAAAAACCTAAAAATAAAATAATTAATAAAAATTAATATTTTTAATTAATAAAAATATTAATTAGAAAGTCAAATAAGTCAAAGTGACTTATAAAAGACCAACACCACTTTAAGCAAGATGGAGAACGAGATTGAAGCAAGGAGAGGCTACAAGACAAAGTCAAAGGGGTCTTCTTCAATGGCAAACTGTCCACATATGACTCATGATAACTTATAAGCTTTTATCATCCCTGCATAAGAGGAAAAACCAATGATGTGGTCATGTCCATCTTCTAGCTGCTCCTAGGTCTCATGGACCATCCCGAGAGAGAAGAAGAAGATCACACATCATCACATCTTGGTACACAACCAAGAACCACCTGGTTCCGGATCAGGATACCCTAGAACACATCTGGGGGCCCTAGAACACATCTAGGTTCTTTTATCCACCAAGGTACAAGACCAAGGATCAACCCAAGCGTTTAAGAAAGGATTCCTTGGAACACATCCAGGGGCCTTAGAACACATCTAGGGACTTACATCATCAACCACCAAGGAACACATCCAAGGATCAATCCAAGCACCGAGCAAGGATTCCGTGGAACACATCGAGGGGCCCTAAAACACATCTAGGGACTTACTACTTGGTCCTTGACCAAGAACCCCAGAAATAAACTGGGGGCCCTCACTAGGGTCTTTTTCCATGGCTCTAACTGCTTGGTACCAAACCAAGAATCCTAGGAGTGCACTCGGGTCCCTAGATCTCAGCTAGGGTCTTATGCCATCCTCGCGGAGAATGGCTCTTGCAGCTGCACTAATTTCAACACTCCCTCTCAGCAGGAGAGGAATTCTCAGCAACACCAAGCTTGTCTCGAAAGTACACAAACTTTGTCAATGATAGAGGCTTGGTCAAAATATTTGTGGTTTGTTCCGTCGTCGGAACATACTGAATACCGAGAATTTCTTCTGCACCATGTCTCGAACATAGTGATATCTCATCTCAATGTGTTTCGATCTGTCATGAAACACCGGATTCTCATAGAGCTTTATACAACTCTGGTTATCACAATGAATTACTGTGGGTTCCAACTCAACACTGAACAAATATGAGAGTAGCTTTCTGAGCTACACTGCTTCTCTACTAGCAGCACTTGCAACAATGTATTCTGCTTCTGCAGTGCTCTGGGCTATGGAGCCCTGTTTCCTGCTGGACCAGGAGATCATAGTTGAGCCCAAACTGAAACAATATTTGGTCCACTGAATTGCCCATCCAATCTGAATCTGTAAAACCATGAAGCATTACCACTCCACTGGAAGTGTATTTGAGCCCATAGGCTATAGTTCCATGGACATATCTGAGAACATGCTTAACAACAATCATATGAATATGTTTCGGTTCACACATGAACTGGTTGAGGGCATTCACTGCATAACAAATGTCTGGTCTGGTATGTACTAGATACATCAAGGACCCAATGATCTGACGATATACGGTGGGGTCTTGTGGATCTGAACTTGTAGCTTGATCATGTAACTTCTTCAAGTTAGAAATCATAGGTGTGGTCATGGACTTATAGTCCAACATGCCAAATTTGCGAAGCACATCAACTGCATACTTGCTTTGTGAGAGAAAAATCTCACCTGGTTTCTGCCACACCTCTAAGCCAAGAAAGTATTGCATAAGACCCAAGTCTTTCATTTCAAATTCTGCTGATAACTCCCTCTTAGTCTGAGCTATAAGATGTTCCTCTCCAGTAAGGAACAGATCATCCACATATAAAACCAAGATAACAGGATGATTATGGACAATCTTTATATAAAGATTAGGATCTGCTATACTCTTGGAGAACCTAAGATTCTGAAGAAAACTGTCAATTCTTCCATACCAAGCTCTCAGAGCTTGTTTCAATCCATACAAGGCTTTCTTGAGTTTGTAGACATGGGATTCTTTCCCATGGATCACGAAACCCTCAGGCTGCTCAATATAAACTTCTTGCTCAACTTCATTATTGAGAAAGGCAGTCTTAACATCCATTTGGTGAAGTTTCCAATCAGAAACTGAAGCAAGAGAGATAGTGATTTTGATGGAAGTATACCTGGCAACAGGAGCAAAGATCTTGTCATAGTCAATTCCTTCATTCTGAGAGAAGCCACGAGCCACAAATCTAGCTTTTGAACGTTTCAACACTGCCAGCTGCTGCATGCTTTATTTTGTAAAGCTATTTAGAGGTCACTACTGATTTTCCTTGAGGTCTTGGGACCACTTCCCAATCATCATTCTTTAATATTAACTCGTACTCTTCTATCATGGCATCCTTCCACACTTTATGTTTTGTAGCTTCTTCAAAAGTGGAAGGTTCTGAGTCAATCACAAGATTCAACTGTGATATCATGCCTGAGTACTTATTTGGTTTCTTGCTTTCTCTGAAGGTACCTTTAGGTGCTGCATGCTTTTCTGCTTCCTTTAAAATTTCCCGGCACCAAGCTGGATTCCTTTTAACATGAGGTTTCTCTAAGGGAAACTCAACATAATCCCTTATGGGATCCACTGAAAGTTCTATGGCCTCCTCCCTCTGCTCATCTGGAAGTGGTGAATCTGAAGGTTCTGGAGATGGAGCTTCCTTCTCCTCTTTATCACATGGAAGTTCTCCGGAACGAGGAAAAGATGCTTCCTCATGAAAGGTCACATCTCTACTAACCTCAATGAACTTTTGCCCTGGTACATAAATTCTATATGCTTTTGAGGTCTCACTATATCCCACAGAAGTTCCTTTCTTTCCAGAGGGCTCTAACTTAGTCCTGTTTTCTTTAGGTATATGAATGTAGACAGGATTGCCATAGATTCTCAAGTGGTCAATTGAAGGCTTCTTACCGGTGAAGACTTCTTCTGGAGTTTTCTCTTCTAGGGCTTTATGAGGACACCTGTTCTGAATATAGACTGCCGTGTTTGCAGCTTCGGCCCAAAGTGACAATAGTAGATTCTGATCATACATCATGGCTCTGGCTGCTTCACAAATCGTTCTGTTCTTTCTTTCAGCAACCTCAATTTGCTGAGGATTATAAGGCACAATCAACTCCCTCTTAATCCCTGAAGCTCGACAAGGATCATCATACTTGCGGGAGTCAAATTCTTTTCCATTGTCTGTTCTAAAAATACAGATGTGTCTACCTGTCTGATTTTCAACAAGATTCTTAAATTCTAGAAATTTATTGAAAGATTCGTCTTTAGTTTTCAAAAAATAAATCCAAGTTTTACGAGAACAATCATTAATAAAAATGATATAATAAAGACAACCATTCATTGGTGGAGCAATCATAGGTCCACTGTGATTCTATGTGATAACCAGAGTTGTATAAAGATGACGGAGAACCTAATGTTCCATGATAAGTCGAAGCACATAGAGATCCGACACCACTACATTCGTGATATGGTGTAGAGGGGAGTTGTAAAGCTCCAATATGTTGGCACAAATGAGAAGGTTGCAGATGTGTTGACTAAGCCTCTATCTCATGTGAAGTTTGAGTATTTCCGAGACAAGCTTGGTGTAGTATGAAAGGACCTCCCTCGAAAGGGGGAGTGATGCTGATGATACTATGTTATCCTGACCAACAACGGGTAGCTCCGTTAGGATTTTATATCTTAGGGGATTGATCATCCTTGGGCAAATCCCGAAGGTCTAGTAAGGACGACTAGTCAAAGTACTTGTGCATGTATATGCCAGTTGTGGGTCAGTAGTGGTAGCTTAGTTAGGATTTTATATCCTAGGGAATATTATGATGCCTGGGCAGATCCCGAAGGTTTGGTAAGGACAGTCTGTCAGAGTACCACGTGGTAGCTTGTTAGGATTTTATTTCCTAGCGAATCTTATGATTCCTGGGCAGATCGCGAAGGGCAAGTAAGGATGGTCTGTTAGAGTACCACAAACGTTGTTGATGCACTTGCCTCATTCTGTTGCCACATGTTGTTGATGATGTTGTTCCAACTTCATGTTGTTGATGATGTTGTTGTTTCAGCTTCGTGCTATTGATGTTGATGTTCCAACTTCATGATGATGATGTTACTCCAACTCCATGTTGTAAATGATGATGATATTGATGATGAGAAAAACTTCCGATGATTTATAGATGTGCCAGTCAGTGTTCTAGATGCTGATGATGATGCTACCCTCTCCTTCTCTTGATGATGTTGTATTGAGTCATGTCAGTAGAATACCCTTCTCGTTAAGGGGGAGTGTTGAAATATTGTAACTTCGAAGAATATTCTAATTATATTTGAGTTATTATTTTATAGATCATATCCCCTTTTGTGGATTGATCAAGTCAGGTCTTGTATAAGATCAAATCCCCTTTTGTGGATTGGTCAAACTGTATTTGTATAGTGGTATTTGTAAAGTCGGCCCCTAGTAATTATAAAGTGGTTTTAGCCACTTCTAGGAGAAGTCGACTCAACCAAGTGAAGAGACACAACCCTAGTGCCATCTCACACTTGTATTTATATGTGAGGTTGGTGTCTCATTTACACACAATCACTCACTCATCTAGTGTGCATATCTTGAAGGCAGTTGCAGTTGCAGGAGGAAGGAGAAGAGAGGCGCATGCTCAGTATTGGTTTGTCTTTGGTGTTTTGGTCTTAGTCTTGGCATTGTATTGGAAATCTATTATTGAGGAAGTTTTGCTGGGTTTTCTCCCCCATGAGGGTTTCCCAGGATAAAATGTTGCGTGCCTTGTGATTGTGTTTCTTTCAGTGATCCTCTTTATACTGTTGTTTTGGAAATGCATTGAATGCTCATGTAATTTGGAAATAACCTAATAACAACAGTAAAAACTTAACAATATGTCTCTTTCTAAACTCTACCTTGGCTTTTGCACATGGCTCACAAGGTTTGTACCTTGAATTTTGTATTAGGCTCACAAGGTTTGTTCCTTCACCTTGACTTTTGCACTAGACTCACAAGGTTAATTTCTTCATCTTGACTTTTGCACTAGGCTCACAAGGTTTGTTCATTAAACTTGGCTTTTGCATTAGGCTTACAAGATTTATCCCAGCATCTCCTTCATCCTGACTCTTGTCTGGCTCACAAGGTTTGTATGTTCACCTTGACTTTTGCCATGACTCACAAGACTTTTTGAATCTCCAAATCTCCCTGGCTAGCCGCAGGGTGGCCACTTAAGGCCTCTCATTGGAGAATGACTCCTGATGCTGCTAATTTTAACACTCCCTCTCAGTGAGGGAGTCATTCTCTGCCACTCCAAGCTTGCCTCTTAGGTGCACAAACTGTTTTAACGGCAATGGCTTGGTCAAGATATCTGTTGCCTGCTCATTTTTGTACTGTAGCTTGACTATCTTTCTTTGGACCATGTCTCTGATATAATGGTATCTCATGTCAATATGCTTTGACCTGTCGTGAAATACCGGATTCTCTGTAAGCTTTACACAGCTTTGATTATCATAGTGTATAACTGTCGTCTCTAGCCTGTCGCCAAACAACCCAGAAATCAATTTTCTGAGCCATACTGCTTCCCTGCTGGCATCACTAGCTGCAATATATACAACCATAACTGTACTCTGTGCAATGGATCCCTGAGATCATAGCGGATCCTAGACTGAAGCAGTATCCTGAAGTACTTTTCCTATCCACTGGGCTTCCTGCCTAGTTAACATCTCTGCATAACCATGCAGAAATATGCCATCACTGGATGTATACCTTAAACCATGAGTGATGGTTCCCTTGAGATATCTCAAAACATGTTTAGTTGTCATCCAGTGTCTCTGTCTTGGCTCAGCCATAAACTGGCTCAATGTGCTTACTACGAGACATTATCTGGCTTTCTGCTTGAGAGTAGATTCTCCACTGCAACTGTTCCCACTGGGAATCTGCAACTGCTCTCTTTGTGACTGCTCCCTCTGGAGGTGGAGGTGACTTCTCCTTTGACTCTGCTTCCTCTGACACAAGAAGCTGCTTCACCTCCTATTCTGGGAGTGGTTCCATCTCTGTACCTGGAAAACGAAGGTGATTCTACATCCTCATCTGGAGGTGTCCCTGTCATTGATTCTGTCTGTCTTTTCTCCATCTGGATGTAATATCATTGGAGCTAGTGCTATGTCTCCGCCTCTTCTAATACCGAAGATGGCTCCACCTCCTCTTCTGCAGGTGTCTCTAAATTTGTGGGAACAACTACCATGCCTGTTCCCTCTGCATCTCATGGCTTGACTCACATACTGGGACAGCTACACCTGCTCCCTCTGTGTATCATAATGTGTCTGCCTCTTCTGCATGAGCAAGTTGGTTCCCCCTGAGCCTTGACTCCCTCTGACTAGTGTCATATCTCTCCAAGATATACTTGGTGCTGGTACCAAGTTCAATATGAAAAACTGAGTCAGACTTTTACCAGGCTATGTTTCCTGACTATCCATCAACCAGGTCCTCTCTCCAAGAAATTGCAGGACACTATGAGACTTAATAATATGTATAACACTTATTGAGCTCCCATACAAGGGACAATGGCTCAATTTACAATATCAAGGACAATGGCCTGACTCAAATAAAATATCTGATGGGTTCCCAAAACCAGGGAGAACTGACCCAATGTCCAAAAATAACTTCTTGTGTTCCTTAACCAAGAAAATAACCCAACTTCAGTAATGACCCTGTTGAGTTCTCAAATCCGAGAAGAATAACTCATCCTAATGATAGATGACTCAAACTGAGAATTTGTTGGACTCCCGTACAGGGATAATGGTCCAACTTACTAAGACAACCTGCTGGGTTCCCAAACCAGGGAAAATGATCCAGCTTACATCAAGTATTTGCTGAGATCACAGCTTCCTTGATAAGACAGGTCTTCTTTCTGTTGTAGAGAATGAACATGACAAGGTCTGCATCATTCTTGAAGCTACTGTTGCCAGTATAAGATCATCACATATGGTCCTGCAACTCATGACTTCTTTTCATGACACAAAGGTGAGTATCCAAAGATTCAAGCAACTTTACCAGGTTCAAGTGTGTAGGCAATTCATAAATATAAAAGTAACTAGCATAAGTACATACCTGTAATTTTGCCTATGCTTCAGTAGTATTCCTGCTAGGCTGCTGTCTTCTTTCATCATTACAGGCTGTAAGTGAGATCACAATACACATTCTGTCCAAGAGAATTCTAGGAATGCATTACCAAGTATCTCTATGTAACGAACAAATTTGAAAATGCACGATCTCTGTTTCTGAACATGACTACAGTAATGCCTCGAGCCTTGAGAAAGGCCAGGACCCACAAGACCTTTATTCTGATGAAGCCTCAGTTCTTTAAGGGATTGCAGAAGTGATACCATAATGCATTGCAATAGCATCAAGTGAGAGCCTTGGATCTGCTAGTAGACCTAAACAATTGAGCTAGTAGACTTGGACGATTGATTTCTGTTGATAGGCCGGGCTTTGCTGCAATCAAGGAATTGTTCATCAAGGAGCCTTTCTCCCATGCCATGGAGTCAAATATTCTTCCTTCTAAAGGGTTCAGATGTCGCTTTAACTCTCTTGAAACTTGATAATACCTGTAGTGGCATGAAGCACTATGTACATCCACCACCACTCGTGGTCCTCTGCTGCAAGCTGGAAGTATGTTAATGCAATTGTAATAAATGAGGTAACAATGATGAGGATGATGAAGACAATGAAGAGAATGCTGTATATTGTGAAAATCTTGTGACCCCAGATACTTGCAAAAATGTAATACAGCTCAATGTAAATGGCACTAAATGGCAAAAAGCCTGCCATTGCCATTTGAGGAACAGTCCTTCTGTACCATGGTAATGGTGGAATCTCCCGGGGATACTTGTGGTACGGTATGGAGCTTGAAACTCTGCCTTGCTGTTCTTACCATCTATGCCGCCCAACATGAGCAAAGGAAAGGTGATTAGCGTCCAGATGAGAACAATCACAATGATTGTACCGAATGGTAATGCTGCCGTGGCATTGTATGCTATTGCAACCAGTTTCTTCCTTCAAGTTGACCATAAAAGGAGGCTGCAACATAGCCTGCTATGCCAGATGTAAGAGCATATATAATAACAAGGGCAGTATATAGGGCTCCTCTGTTGTATGGATAGAAAATGCCCACAAATGAAAGCACAAAGATACAGATAGTAAGGACTAACAGCTGAGTTCCAGAGCCAAGAACAGCAGAAAATAGAGACTTGTGTGAAGGATATCGAAAAACATCTCCATGAATGTATTTCCATTCTGTCTCCTCTTGATCATCCATTGACTCCTCATCACGAGAGTATTTGATAAAATCATTCTTCAGAATGCACATAAGAATTGTGGCCAGGAATCCCGTCAGGAGAAGAACAGTTACACACAAATTGATAATGGAGAACCAATGAATTTCCAAGCACTGTGGCAAAAATGAAGATTTTGCATATTTATCCATTCGGCGTTCAAAGGGAATGCCATTTTTTTTTTTCACTTAACAGAGTACATGAACTCAACCTCAATATCTTTGTCCTCAGTAATATCCACTGTGTACTGAGGATCTGTATGCACACTGGTTTTTATGACTCGATCATCGTTATATAGGATATCAAAGTGCACATGTCTGTAAAGCAAATACTTAGGCTTCTTCTCATCGCCTTTAGTTGCATTTTCAACCTTTCCAACAAAACCCCATATAGGCAGATCATCATAGTACATCTGAAAGTACTAATCATTCTTAACTGCATCCCTGAACTTTGCTAGATCATTATTGTAGTTGAGTGCAGATCAGAATGCACTTTATTGACAGCAAGCCCCAAAATTGTTCCCACATGAACAGCAAGGCTGTAAGTGTCTTTGAATGATAACAACAACTGTTATAGGTAATTCTGGGCAGTTCCACAATCCTTTTTTGAGTTCAGCAGCCTTCAGTGGTTTTAAAATTTAATCCAAAGTTTCACGACCACAATCTGCTCATAAACTAAATGTATCCTTGCTGCCTTGTAAGGATATCAATCCACACGTTATCTATTGATTGTATGTATCTTCCAATAGATAAAAATAAGGGACAGCAGTCCACCATTCACCCAGTAATCTCCCCTAAACAACAAATCAGTAAATGGGAATAGTACTCATAAATATAGAGCTTCTGTTCACTATACAACCCTGTCATCAATCCACAGGAAAGGGAAGTGCGCCTTAAGTTAACTCGTGCCTTTTACTGAAGAAAAAATGTGCCCAGTCATTAAGGATGACTATCTCCACAGAAAATTCCAGCCACCATTTCGACCTCTGTTCAGTTGTGTTCGCCCAGTCAATAGACAAGAGTTTTTCTTGAGGGGATGGAACTGCAATCCCTGGATCTGTGTAGGCTCAGATGCTGCAACAACGAGCTCCTTACACCCAATGCTCTGATACCGTGTTAAATTTTTGAGCTTGATTTATTAGATCTGATCTTTTAGCTTATTTTCAACACTTTAACAAATTCTTTAGATCACAATAAACTAAAACTGATAACATAGAGCAGTGTAAATAAAATATGACAAAAGAACACACAGATTTACCCTGGGGAAACCCAATAAGGGAGAAAACCCCAGCAAAAGATCTTCCTCTTTATTAATGAATAAGCTTTGCAGATACAAAACCCTCAATGGGGTGCTACAGTACAAAAATACAAGAGAGAGGACGGTTAGAGACCTTTATGCTTGTGTTTCTTAGTAGATCTGAAGAGATACCTGTAGATCTGATCTGAATACAGAAGATCTGAACTGAATACTGTTGATCTGCACTTGAATATTGTAGATCTGCAGTTAGATATTGTAGATCTGTACCTAGATGCTGTAGATCTGCACTTGGATATTGTAGATCTGCACTTAGATACTATAGATCTGTACTTAGATGCTGTAGATCTGAACTGTAATGCTGAAGATGTGCACTTGGATACTATAGATCTGAACTGTGTATAGAGAATGGTCCTCTTGCCTTTTTATGGTTTCTCCCAGCCTTCTAGAAGCATCCATATCTTATCTTCTTGTTGGGCTAAGTCAAACTTCTAGAAGCCCCATGGAAGACTTGAGTTCATCTTCCTAGTCGTGAGGTTCGACTCCCTTCTAATTGCTCATATAACATTATAACTTAGGCTTTTAGCCTTTTATTTTTTCATTACACTTTTAACCTTAGTCATTTAGACTAATTACAACATTAGCAAGCACATCTTATCCTTCTCTCTTTACATGGTCCTCACCTACTCACAACTGCTTTATTACATTAATAAGAGCAAAGATCTTTTTGTACCATGTGGTCATTTGATCCTTTACTCGGTCATATGCTAAAATGTCTCTTAAGAGTGGCCAGCTCTTAGAGGATCACAACAAAGACCAAAAAGGTCATCCCACATACCAGTCTAGCTCACAGGACTTGTATGTTTGTCCTGACTCTTGCCAAAYTCTATCTTGGCTTTTGCACATGGCTCACAAGGTTTGTACCTTGACTTTTGTACTAGGCTCACAAGGTTTGTTCCTTCACCTTGACTTTTGCACTAGACTCACAAGGTTTATTTCTTCATCTTGACTTTTGCACTAGGCTCACAAGGTTTGTTCATTCACCTTGGCTTTTGCACTAGGCTCACAAGATTTATCCCAACATCTCCTTCGTCCTAACTCTTGTCTGACTCATAAGGTTTTTACGTTCACCTTGACTTTTGCCATGACTCACAAGACTGGTTGAATCTCCAAATCTCCCTGGCTAGCCTCAGGGTGGCCACTTAAGGCCTCTCATTGGAGAATGACTCCTAATGCTGCTAATTTTAACAACTTTGTGGTCAGAGAGATTACTCTGCGGCACTATTTTGCCGAGATCAATGAAATGGCAGTAGTCGGAACTACCTCTGGTACTCTATAGAGTTGACCCCCCAGAGTAACAACAACACTACGGGGTCGAGACTCATAAACAAGATGATTTTTCCACATATATGGTTGTCCTAAAAGAAAATCACAAACTTCAAGTTGGGAAACATCACACAATACCTGATCTTTGAAGGGATTGATGTCGTAGGATAGGTGACATTGTTGGTTGACGCGAATGTCTCGTCTCTGGCTCAACCATTCGATGGTGTACGGTTGGGGGTGTGGCATTGTCGATAGCTTCATTCTTTTGACAACCTTGGTTGAGATTAGGTTCTTCCAGCTTTCACTGTCAACAATGAAATGCAGTGGGGTCCCCTTCACCCACATCTGTGAGTGGAAGAGGCGCTCCCCCTCCTTAGGCTACTTTGGTTCTTTTGGTTGGATTTTTGTGGTCGTGATGGTAGCAATGGGTTCTGCATCGATGATCCATTTCTCTTTATTGTGCTCTGAATTAGATTTCGAGCTAAGGTCAAATTCTTTTCTTTGAGCTCAACTAGCAATGACTGTTTCGAGCAACATTCATTGGTGTTGTGCTAGGGGCTTTTGTGGAATTCACACCACTTTTTGATGTCCTCCTTTGACTTCCCATCACCCTTCTTTGCCCACGACTTGGATTGGTTTTCTTGAGATTAGATCTCCTTGCTTGTCCTTAGTTTTGTGAATTAGGACTGCCTTACCATTATTTTGTTGTGGCAGATTTATAGACCCGAACTCCCGCTTATTCCTCTGCTTGAATTTCTGCTCAATTTTGAGAGCATAATGATAAGTGGCTCCTAGTGAGGAGATGTCCAAGAAATCCATTTTTGTTTGGATGTACCTATGTAGGCCATTGAAGTACTTCAGAACTAGGTGTCTCACATAATCTTGAATACCCAACTTTGATCATAGGGTATGTAAGATGTTGGTATACTCTGGCATTGTTTGATCTCTCTTCTGACACAGAGTCGTCCATCTTGTATACTGGTCATCATAGCTTCCAATAGGGTAGAACTCCTCCTAGAGGGCATCAACAAAGGTTGCCCTGGTGAGTTCTCTCTCAAATCGTGTAGATTCATTTGCGGTGTGTCTCTCCTAGTAACCTTCTCACCAAGCTTTGACATGGGGAAGGGATTTAAGGAGCATAAGGGGATATCGAAACTAACTTGTACCTTGAAGGGCGTCGCAACTTTGAAATGGCTGCTTGTTGAAGATGCCTTGGTTGCGTTGGTAGTCGTCGAAGGATTTGAGCAAAGTTGTTCTTTGTCTCGTTCATGTGTTGCGCGTGGGCTTCCTCGAGCAACATCTTGAAAGGATCTCCTTCTTCGTCATCGCTTTTTTCGCCTGCCATGGGAGGTCGCTTGGGCTGGCGAGAACGTTCGTCCCTAGGCAAAACTAGCTCGAGAACCAACTCTCTATACCCTGACCTCGTCAGGGACATGCACCGAGAAATAACAAGGAGTAGATTGCTTTGATACCACTGATCCAGACTGTGCAAGGATCAAAATAGTGTTAGGGACCTAACCTCCCTAACCCCTCACGTAGGTAGAATAATATAATTCCATGTAATCAAGGCCAATATTAATAAGGCCTAGCAACAAGAAAGAATAAGTCAAATGTAAGAAGACCTAATCGAAGCTTCCACTTCTAGAAGGATCTTCCTCTAGATTGTTCTTTTGGATAGATAGATTTAGTATAAATAACATACTATTTTATATCTGGAATACTACAAGTGGTATCAGAGCACTTTCCTTGGCATAAAATTGTGGGTTAAATTTTTTCAGGGTAGAGATGTATTTCGGCATCTTAAAGCTATAGAGATCTGTCATTACGCGCATAAACCCGCGCCCTGGGAGTCATACACGCAAGAAATACAAGTGGTACTCAAGTGCACATCTGTTGGCCACCCTTGTTACCCCTGTTGGTACCCCTTTGAGTGGTGGCGCATCAGACAACACCTGTATATAGATCGACCTAGATCTCCTGAAGCCCTCCATAGATGAATCGTTTGGCCGCCTGACTGCAATAGTGCCACTGAGAACAACACTCGAGAAGATACTCTCTAGTACCTGGGTAGTCGGGTAGTATGGCTAAGGGCACGACCAAGCTTCCTTAGTTGGTGCCCTAAGATATTGGGCCGAGTACTACTGTTGGACTCCGCACATATATCAGAGAGCTATAGCACAAGGCAAACCCTTGTCTATAGACACCCTGCATACAAACAAGATCTATTGTTGCGCAACTATGGCTCTTGCATTCGGGTTGCGAAATTACTACACATTTCTTCCTGTTAAGAATTTGGGCATTTCAACACTGCAATATTCTTCGGATTGGAGTATAACTTTGCAGGAGTAAAAAAAAATAGTATAGTGGTCCCACCGACACACTTCTTTGGGACCTATTCCACTGGTTCCTCTCTTCGCCCCGATTCCAGTGATACCTATTATTTTTAACACAATTTTTTTTTGTGGACTTGACCCTTCTCTAGCACCCTTATTTGGCCCCTATCCCATTGGATCCCCCTTTTCGCCCTAATCGTAGTGGTACCTATCATTTGACACCTTTCTTCTTTGTGGTCCCAACCACCCCTCCAGACCCCTTTTGTTTCCCCTATACCATTTGCTTACTCATTTTTCCAAATGGCTACCACACGAGCCCAAGAACGCAATACCTTGATTGCTGACACCCACTAGAACCAGGAAGACATCAAGAATATCAATGCCAACCTTAGCTCAACCTATTCGGCTATTGAGATCCTCAAGGAACAATGTTCCCACATCAAAGACCTCAAAGACCTCAAAGAACACTTCGTGGGCCGTTCCTAGAACCCTTCCTCTTCTGAACAACCTTCTTATCAGGTGACCATGACCATGACTCTTCCCACTACCAAGGCCCTCATACTACCCACTTTTATCGAGACCTTCGCCCTCCCAGAATTGAGGTGAACAAATTTGATGGATCAGATCCCACAGGTTGGGTCACCCAAATGGAACATTATTTCTCTTTGCATGGCAATACTGATGATTTAGCCAAGATTTGTTATGGTGTCCTACATTTGGATCCGGAACGATGGCAATGGCGAAAAAAGGCACGCTAAGGGTAGGTTGCTTGGACACAGTTTGTGGCCGAACTTTATGACCGCTTTGACTCTGACACCCACCATTTAGGCAGTTTGACCAAGTTAAAGCAGTCTAGGATAGTGGAAGACTTTATTTCCGCATTTGAGCACTTGGCTTTCAGAACAAAGGGCATGTTAGACGCTTTCTTTAGGGAATGCTTTATCAGTGGTCTCAAAGATGAAATTGGTGCCCATGTTCTCATGGCATGCCCCCAGACTTGGTTGGAAGCTACTCAACAAGCCAAGGAAGCACAACAGATTGTATGCTCCTAGACCCGCCAACCCTCCTTTCCTCCTCGCCATAAACCCACCAATTATGCCCGTCCAGCAACTTCCCTCAAGATCCAGAAATTAATTAGGGATGAAATGGCTGAACGTCAACTCAAGGGTCTTTGTTATAATTGTGATGACAAATATTTTTCTGGGCACAAGTGTAAGGAACATAAGCTTTTTATGGTTGTGAATGAGATCTTTCTGAAGATGTTGTTGTTCCGCCTGTGGAGGAACTACCACCGCCATTTGACCTCACCCCACCCTCTGATCCACCAGACGTTGACCCAGTGATTTCACTTAATGCTCTCATTGGCTTCTCTGCTCCCCAAACTCTCAAATTATTTGGTTACATCAAAAATAGGAAAGTCATCATCCTTATGGACAGTGGTAGCACCCATAACTTTATTCATCGCCGCATTGCCCAAGAAGTCAATTGTTACATCCGTGCCATCAATAATTTTCAAATCATGATTGCCAATGGTGGTTCCATGAAATGTGGGGTACGATGTGAAAATTTGCGACTCCAAATTGGTCATTATCACCTGAAATCCCATATGTTTGCTATAGACATGGGTGGTTGTGACATTGTTCTTGGTGCTAAATGGTTATGCACTCTAGGCCCCATTCTCATGGATTTTAACGACTTAACCATGCAATTCCAACAGGAGGGACACTAGTATAAGTTCCAAGGCATCACAACAAGCTCCCTCGAGATCATTAGTTCCCATCGCATGGAAAAACTCCTCAAAAAAGGTCATTCGGGAATTATAGCCCAACTCCACTCCATTCATGTTGTTGAGACACCTTTTGTGCATCTCGACCTCCAATCTATCCTCTCCCGCCACCAAGTTGTTTTTACCACTCCTAAAGAACTTCGCCCTTCACGTGGAGTCCATGATCATTCCATCCCTCTCATCCCGGGCAGTCTTCCTCCCAATGTTCGACCTTATCGTCGTCCCTTTGCCCAAAATAATGAAATTGAGAAAATTGTTCATGAAAGAAGGTAATGGTAATGGTACTAGCCCCTATTCTTCCCCTATGGTAATGGTATTCAAGAAAGAAGGTACTTGGCGCATGTGTCTTTATTTCTGCGCCCTCAACAAACTCACAATCAAAGACAAATTCCCCATTCTTGTCCTTGATGACCTCTTGGATGAATTGAGTGGTGCTCAGTACTTCACCAAATTGGATCTCTGTTCTGGCTACCACCACATCCGTATGAAAGAAGAAGACATTCCCAAGACTGCATTTCGCACTCATGAGGGTCATTATGAATTCTTGGTAATGCCCTTTGGATTGTGTAATGCTCCTTCCACTTTCCAAAGTCTTATGAATCATGTCTTTCGTTCTTTTCTCCGTCATTTTGTCTTAGTTTTCATTGATGATATTCTCATCTATAGTAAAACTTGGCCATCCCATCTCTCCCATGTGAATCAAGTTCTCCATCTACTCTCTAAGCACCAACTTTTCCTCAAACAATCTAAATGTGCCTTTGGTGCCTCAGAAGTGGAATACCTGGGTCATATTGTCGGCAAGGATGGTGCCCGAGTGGATCCTAAGAAAATTGCATCTATGCAAGATTGGCCTGGCCCTAAAACTCCTAAGAGCTTGCGTGCTTTTTTGGGTTTAATGGGCTATTATAGGAAGTTTGTTCGGAATTATGGAAAGATTGCAACTCCTCTCACTTCTCTCCTTAAAAATAATGCTTTCACTTGGACTTCAACTGCGGATCATGCCTTCCAAGCCTTAAAAGATGCTATGTGCTTGACCCCTGTCCTAGCCCTCCCAGACTTCACAAAGACATTTGTATTGGAATGTGATGCTTTCGGGAAAGGAATTGGAGCTGTCCTCATGCAAGATGGTAGACCTTTGGCCTTCACTAATAAACAACTTTCGAATGACATTTAAGGCCAATCCATTTATGTAAATGTTAGCTATTTTGCATGCTGTGCATCTCTGGCATCCTTTTTTTATTGGGTCAGCAGTTCAAATCAAAGCCCCGATCACGAGTCTCAAGTATTTCTGGGTCTTGTTCATCCCGGTAGCAAAATGGGTGAGCTAATGTTGGCTATGATTATGAGATCATTTTACAAGAAGGGCAAAGACAAATGTAATTGGTCGATGCTTTCTGGAAAATATGAAGAAGGCAGGTCCCTTTTCTCCCTCTCCTTCATTTATTACCGAGGATTAGCTCCCAGTGCTAACGTATATGTCGGCGATATAACGGATATGTCGCGACATTTCCTGAAATTTTAAGGCTGCCGAAATTTTTCGTTTTAATATGTCAGCGACATTTCCGACACTTTCAATGTGTCGACACTATCATTAACTTATGACCTTTCCCATTAACTTTCTTGAGTCGATGGAAAGTGTCTGGCCACCGCTCAATTTTTGCCAAGAATTAAAAAATCGTGAGGGGGTTTTAAGCGTGGTGCTTTTGTTTTCTATTTCACTTGTGAAGTGTGAGAGAGCAAGAGGTGTGAGGAAAACCATTGCATCTATCAAGGAGGAGAAAGCCAAGGATTATGCTTCCATTAGCGCCAGCGAACAGATCAAGATTTCCAGGTATGAAAAAAAAAAACGTTTTTTCATTTGTTTGAAGATTTGAACTTTCTTTTTTTTATTTCATTTGTTTGAAGATTTGAACTTTCTTTTTTTTTATTTTTTAAGAGTTAGGCTAGGGTTTGCATTTTTCAATGTGTCTCTTCTTGTGTTTTTGAATGGAAGATTCAATCATTCTAAATTTCTAATTCATCTATCACTTATTAATAATTATTTAACCTTTGCATTATAGTGTGTGTGTTTATTTTGGTTTTTGTGCCATAGGTTTAATATTTTCATCTAAAGAAAATGCCGAAGGCATTGGATCAATTGTGGGTGTATGGTGAACCAATAAGACTTCCCAATAGTCAAATATTGACATGCAATCTTTGCGGCAAAAAGATTTATGCAAGAATTGTCGCTTGAAATACCACCTTGCCAAAATCCCCAGGTTTGATGTGGATCCTTGTCCTAACAGTACCCCGGAAATTGTTAAGTATTGCAAATAATCACTCATTGATATGGCTAATAAGAGGGATGCGATCGAGGCTCGTAAAAAAGAACTTGAACTTGCAAATAGAAGCATTGGAACAAGTGCCTCTGAGGGGGGACGAGCAGTTCCACAATCCCACTCCTCAGCCAAAGGGCCCTCAACTTATGCAGTCTGCTCATCAGCCTCATCTTACTTTGTGATGAGGTCAAGACCTGAGGGGCAACCTTCTATTCAGTCAATAATTAAAAAAAAGGGGCGGAGGAAGTAGGCCAAGCTTGTGTAAATGTTTTCTTGGAGTGATATACCTTTTAACATTGCCAATAACCCTTCTACCATCCCATGTTTGAAAATTTGCTACAATTGTTGGCTCGGGGTATAGGGGGCCTTCCTATCATGATTTGAGAGAGCGTCTCCTTCAAGGGGAAAAGGCCATCTACACAGAAAGATTAGCTTCGGCTTCGAGGGGAAACATGGAAGACCACTTACGAGATGCAACGTGATGTGGGATGGGTGGGTGATGGAAGGAAAAGGTTAATTCTAAACT
This sequence comes from Picea sitchensis, assembly GCA_010110895.2. NCBI lineage: Eukaryota > Viridiplantae > Streptophyta > Pinopsida > Pinales > Pinaceae > Picea > Picea sitchensis. The sequence goes on along the minus strand of SNQJ01S0066237.1, from coordinate 35,597 downwards.
TCTTGGTTAGTTGTCCCAAAGGGGACAATGTTTATCAAAAGTGTTGATGCAAGTGCATATACAAAGATGCACAATTATTATGTGAGTTGTTGGATGGCTTTGTCCAAGAGATAGGTGTGCAGTATGTTGTCAGTCATCACGGACAATGCTGCTAATTATTTTGCTGCTGGGAGGATGCTTATTGAGAGGTATCCATCCTTGTTCTAGAGTCCTTGTGCAACCCATTTGCATTGATTTGATGCTTGAGAATATGGGGAAAACCTCCTTGGATAGGAAATCGTGCAGTATAACTTCAGTGTGACAAAATATATATATAATCCACGCCTGTTTAACACTCATGAGACAATTCCACGAGGGGGAACAAAAGGGGATTTGAGTGCGTCAGCAATCACCACGTTTGCCACAGCTTCATTTTCTCTTCAGTCGCTCCTCAAAGTATGTTGGACTTATGAATGTTTCTTTTTGATAGGGTGGAAACTGTGTCTCTTTTCAGGCATGATGGGCAAACCATAGCCCAACTTGTGGGACATGACTTGATATTCTGGAGTGGAGTAGGGGGGGTATGTACTATTAGTGAACCTTTGGTAAAGGTTCTTCGATTAGTTGATGGTGAGAATCCCGCAATGGACTACTTGTATGAGGCCATGGATGGGGCCAAGGAAGCTATCTACCGGGGTCTGGTACTATGAGAACAAGGGGAAGAAGGACTCACCAAGAGCCGGATATAGGGGTGTGATTGATGAGGCGATGGAATAACACTCTCCATCGTCCGATTCATGCAGGAGGGCTCTACCTCAACCTTGCATTAGCTTATGCTTGTGGATTTAATTTTGATGGTGAGGTCGGTGATGGTTTCCTCCAGTGTGTTAGAGGATGGTGCTGACTCCAATTGAACACTCAGAAATTTCTAGGCAGGAGATGAGATATATGGGATGGCATGGGATGTTGGGCTATGATATGGTTGTCAAAGATAGGACCACAAGGATGCCGGGTAATACTCAATTTCAAATTTTGTTTATTCCTTTCTATATATTATATATGACATTTGTTGCTTGATGGAAATCTGAAATATATAATTCGTTGTCTTCCTTTCATTTATTCATTGTAGATGTCTAGAGGAAACACTATGGTGGAAAGCTCCCGAGAGTACCGAAACTTTCAGTTTGAGTGCTTAGTCAAACTTGCAGTTCTTCAGGGTGTGATTGTAATTGGAGTGTCTTTGAAAATATACACTCCAAGAAGCATAACAGGTTAGAAATGTTAAAAAATGCAGCAATCAAAATTTAAATTGTTTAAACTTTATATTTTTTTTTTTAATTTTAATTTTACAATTTAGTATTTACTATTTATTTACCATCACTAACTATAGCTCTCAATGTTCATATAGGTTAGGTACCCAATTCTTTAATGACTTGGTATATGTCTACTACAATCTAAGGTTGTGGGTGAAGCAACTTGACAAAGAAGTTGACATAGAAGCCATTTCATTGGATAACATTGAAACCACCGGTCAGTGGAGGGTGGAGATTGAGGAGCATGATATGGAGGAGGCTAGGAGTGGTTGGAGGAGCATGTAGATAATTTGATGGAGGAGGGAGCCTTGAGAGGGAGGAGGGAGGAGGAGGAGGTTCCACTTCCGTTGGATACAGAGGCTGAGGAGGATAGTGGACTCGGTGGATCCAATTCCACCACCACCTCCACAGAGAGAGCCATACCTAGAGTTGGACTTGAGTCTGTTGGGATTGGGAGGAGGAAACACACTTTTCCTTCCACCTCAGAGGGAGCATCTGGTGCAGTTGGATCTTCCACTCCAACCCATCTAGAGTACCTCCACGACCAACTACTACTTCCAGAGGAAAATTGAACCCCTTTTTCAGTAAAAGGGCTGGAAGCATTAATAACACCGCGACATAGAGGGAATCAATTATTTGGATTCTATGATCTATCATTTTCATTTTATCATGTACTATTTAGTATCTAGATGCCTCATGATGATTCATCTCATGAGATACATTTATTTTGATCGGTTGATGTGATTTTGTAATATCATCCTATTAGGAACATGTTTCAGAATTTTTCAGTTTAGTAACGATATGACCACTTGACATCTTATGCATCTTATTTATTGGTTGTATTTTCATATTGATGTAGAAAGTGTTGTTGATGTTGCTTTACAAGTTTAAAATTAAAAATTGAAAAAAATGATTGTTTTGTATTCTTTTGAGGAGATAACTACCGACATATTCGACATATTAGACATTTCTGCCCGATGTTGCAGAGATGATCTCTTAGGACCCTCGCCGATACTTTCTCCGAGACGACATATACAGCATTTCTTGGTATTGCGTGGGAATGGTACCAAAGAGCTAAAATTTCTAGCCGACTCCACCAATTGCAACACAATCCTTCAGTTTCTACAGGGTACTCTTAGCCTGATAAAGAGATTCACTAAAAAGACCATTTGTATTTATGCAAGCAATTTAACTTAAATCCACGGTGCTTTTCGAACCATGCCTCCCTTACGGTCGGGCATTCAGCGGTCAAATGTTTTTTGGGATTGTATGAAAAAGGACATCCACACCTTTTTGAGTGAATGTGAGGTCTGTCAATGAAAAAAGGGAGAAACAACCAAATACCCTGGCACACTCCAACCACTTCTGATTCCCCTTGTTATTTGGTGAGATATTTCTATGGATTTCATTGTAGGCTTACCTAAATCGAGACAATAAGTTGGTCATCATGGTGGTCGTAGATCTCCTCTCCAAATATGCTCATTTTTGTACTCTTCAATACCCATTCACAACTTGCATACAGTGGCTGAAATCTTCATGGATAATATTTGAGAGGCAAAAAATCCGGCGGGTTCAATGGTCTGCCCTAGTTGAATGGTGGTACAGCACATCTTACCATGCAACCCTACTTGCGCTGACTCCTTTTGGGTTGTCTATGGCCAAAATCCCCATCAATTCTCTCCTATATGCCAGGAGTCTCAAAGGTTCAGGAGGTTAGAAAAATATTACATTCCTCGAGGCTATTCTTCGTGCCCTCAAGACAATTTGGTCATGGCTCAGTATCACATGAAGCAACAAAGCGAGATCAAGGTCATTCAGATACATTTGTTGAAAGGGTTAGTGTTTCTTAATTCTGACCATACTCATGAGACTTCACTCAAAGCTAAACATCGTCAAAACTAGGGCCCCAAATTTTATGGTCTTATACAGTTCTCAAGCGTGTGGGATTGGTGGCCTATCGGTTAGCTCTACCTAGTCGGTCAAACTTCCATCCTATTTTCATGTTTTCGCTTAAGAAGGTGATTGGAACCAAGTGCCAAGCTCAAACTGATCTCCACGAGTTGGAAAGAAGAAGGTTCCATATGGTTGCAACCTAAGCAGTCTTATTGCTTGAGCATTGTCTGTGTTAGCGCACCATCAAGAGAGTGTTATTCCAGTGGAAAGATACACTTCCAGAAGATGCCACGGTGTACCATTCTACAACAATTTCCTCATTTGAAGCCTTGAGGACAAAGGAATTTCAACTGAGGGGATGGCATGTTGGGGACCTAACCTCCCTAACCCCTCCGCGTGGGTAGAATAATATGATTCCATGTAATAAAGAATGACCAATGGTAATAGGCCTAGCAATGGAAGAATAAGTCAAATGTAAGAAGACCTAATAGAAACTTCGGCTTTTAGAAGGATCTTCCTCTAGATTGTTCTTTTGGATAGATAGATTTAGTATAAATAGAGGTATAGGGGTATTCAAAATCTTGTCTTGGATATTATTGTAATAGAGCTCACCTTTCTGCTATTGGAGGTTTGCCCCTCGAAGTGGCAAGTGAACATTGCTATCATTAATCAAGGTTATATGCTCTTTTTGGGTGTTGATACGGTGTTAATTCTGGTTCACTATCATTTGTTGTTACGCCCATATCTATGGCTAAAATGTTGTTTTGCATACTATTTTATATTTGGAATATTCTGGAAAGTGACAAGCAAATGCGAGGACATATATACGATACAACACAGAGCACAATTATAATCAGAACCAACTCTTTATTAAATGGCAGAATATTATAGAATGAAACAACAACTTAGAATGGTGGCTTATCTTTGAAAGGAGATGTTAGTTACCTCATTTGCCAATACATTACAAGAGGCCATAAGGGTGGCCTTTAAACATAAGAAAGAGCGCTCTCAAGGTCCAAAATCTTAATCGTCGGAGGCAAAGTGCCAAAAGGTCTACGAGCTTGAAGTGGACACTCCTATTAAGTTTACAATGCTCAAATATTTTTTGTCTACATCATGAAGGAAAAATGAGATGATCTTTTACAAATGAGAGGGCTTGTATATATGTACTGGTGCCTTTCACTTAGGTCATATCTTTCCACTGTACATAATTATTTGTTTTATTTTCTTTTATCCACCTTGCCATTACCACGGGTTACTAAAGCCATGGGCTCGCAAACCACCAATGGTAAAATCCAATTAATGACTGTGCAAATATCATTTCACCACTTTGTTATTATTATTTCTTTATTTTTCTCCACCTTGCATGTTCCCAAGGAGATTTGAAGGCATGCATCCCAAGGAAAGATTCAACATTAATGGCAGTTCCTTCTTGATGAGAGGGCATTACGGTCTGGTTGGAGGAATTAGGTACAACTGTTTATGCACATAAATGAAGGCACAAATTTTGAGGTGTTGTTTTGAGTTAAGTCCGTACAAGATAGTATTGAGGAGTGTTTTTGCTGTCAGGGAGGTCGTACTGTTAAATTTCAAGCTGAAATTTAGCCACAGGTTTCAAGGAAGAAGTTTGGTCTGAATTTTGTGGTCTTTGGCACATTTTTTGAGGTGTATTGTAGGCACAAGTTACAAGATAAGTACTGTTCATTTATTATTTGTAAACTCATAATTTTTCTTGCGAGCTCAATAGGAATTCCTTGATTTGGTTTCTCTTTAGGGGTTTTCTAGGGGCATTGCCCATATATCTACTTGTCAAATGCATACTTGAATGCTTGTCTATTGTTCATTTATTTCCACTGCTGATTTTCAAAGTGCTTAGTCATTTGTATTTATGCTCATAGACTATTGTTGAATGTTAGTTGCTTACTACATTCCAGTTTAAGTTTTATTGGATGTTGAAATTAGAGTTTGACTAAGTGTTTGTCTAGTAATTTCAACATGGTATAAGAAACTTAGACTCGAGGGTTTAGTGGACAAGTTTGCTTACCCGGATATAATGATTTGTCGGGGTTTTGCTTGGAAGAAGAAGAGATAGAAAGGGTCTTTATCAATTGGACAAGGATGACTTCTAGTCTAAGGTATGAGGATAGGTTTAGGGGATTTCCAATTACACATAATGGAAGGTAAGGAAGTTACAAGCTGTTCGGAGAACAGTTGTGGAGTGTTTAATTACATTACCACAGTGTGATTGCCTTTGTGGGATCCCATTCCCCTAGACCTCCATGAGGTGAAAGAAGCAAGGGTGCAAAGGAAAATCTTGGATGGAGTGAGAGACCACTTGATTCCACACATTTGAGTTGGCAATAGGGAGATGTGGGATGCACCGACAAACTTGTATGAGAAAAAGAACGAGAACATGAAGATGGCCCTAAGGGACAAACTCCACGACAGGATGGCCAAGGGGAGGTGGCGACCTCTCCTATCTCACAGCTTAGGCAATTGGATGAGTTGGCAGATGTAGGGAAGATTATTCTAGTCTCGGAGTTAGTACTTATAGCTCTGAAGGGCTTCACCAAAGAGTGGGATGTTTTGTTGAAGTGTGTGGTGGGGAGAGAAGATCAGATTGGAGCAGACTATGGGATGAATTTGCTCAAGAGGAGATCTAGGAGGGTTCTCATAGTAGAGAGATGAGGAGGAGGTGGTGCAGACATGCAGAATGTTGCTCTTGTGGGAAGAAACAAAGGAACAAAGGACATGAGCAAAGTGGCTTGTGCATGTCCACAAGATTAACCTCAGCTAGTCAATGTCCCGAGACAAAGAAGAAGAACAAAATTATCAACTAATTAAAGTTTGTTGGAGTTTATTAGAGAAGTTCAAGAGGGATTTTTAGATGGCTGGTCTTTCACCCAGTGGTGATTAGAGTTTGTGGGCGGTGGTGCATCTCGACATATAGCCCGGGGAATGAGGTCATTGTTCTTTATCTTTTAAGAGATAGATTTGGACTGCTATGTGGGTTGTGGGGCTAGCACCCGACATGCAGTGAAAGGGGTTGGATGCATGAGATTCCAATTGGAGTCAGGAGGTTCTTTGGAGTTGGCGAGAAGTGTTGATTTGGAGCAATTTAGTAAATTTTCTCTTAGTGTCAGCTTTGGAGGTCGATGGATGTGGAGTTGTGTTCTTATGTGGACGTGTGTTTCTATATCCAAAGGGAGCTACTCCAAACACAATAATGTTGCTTGGTGTCAGGTATAAGAGATTACTCTGGAGTTCTTTGGAACAACTATGGTCGATGTTACGAACGACGAACCGGTAAAAAGCGGCGGGATCCGAGCTGGAGTCCATGGTGGTGGTCAAACATTTCATAATGGGAGTTCAAATCTGACCCGTCGTATAGACGGAAAAGTGAATAGATTTTCAAATTTAGAAAAAAAAAAGAGAATGCAATGGAAGGTTCTAGAAATGTCTAGAGGCCCTATTAAACCTAAAAAAGCAACCCCACCCCCTAATAAACCTATAAAAGCAACCCAACCCTCTCTATTTCACTCACACTACTCATTTCACTCACGGGTTTGAGTCACGAGTTTTAGTATGTAGATTGATTATTAGATTGTGTAGTCTCTAATCTAGACTCTAGAGTTATTTTTGGACTTTATAGGCCATTTAGAGCCTTTTGATGATGTATTTTGATTTGGAAATATTCATACTTGACTCATGGGTGCACTTACTCTTAGTGCTATTTTGGTTTTCTACACTATTACTTGTTATATATAAATGAGAAACTTTGCAAATTTGGTATTGTAATATGGTTTGGATTCACATGGATGCACATGAGTATGTATTTTTTTCAAAATTTGAATATTTTTATGTATTTTTTAGTGACTTTTTTCCTGTTTTTTCAGTTACGGTTTGGTTTAGGTTTTTTTGAATTACGTCGGTTAGATGACCAATCAGTTCTGGTAACCTTGCCTATGGTTGGATCAGTGGATTCTTGAATTGGGAAATCGTGTTGAGTGTCACGAGGTGAAAGCTGAGGTTGATGGAGGAATGTGAGTTGATGTCGAGGTCTCATGCTTCTTCCGGTACTCTCGGAGGGACTCAAGCGGTATGAGATGACACGGTTGGATGCTCAGGAGTGTAGGAGTGTGAGGAGACTCCTAGGAGCATGCCTTGAATGGGCGGGTCTTGGATCAGAGTTCAGCGTAGGTAGCAACAGTGTCTTCTAGTTTAGAGGGAGCAACTACAACTTAGCGGATGAGATGATGGTGTTGGAGGTAGATTTTTTATTTGAGGTTCAGAGAAATAACTCCCTAAGCTAAGAGGGAGTGTTAGTTTTGTAGCTGGGAGGTACTTCTACATTGGTGATTGCCTAACATGCATAAGTGTCGAGCAAGTGTGTCTCTCTCTAGTGACTTGACTTTATAAGTGATTTTATAAAGTCAAGTAGAATATCTTTTATTTTTAAAGAGTAAAAGTGACTTTTTATAAATTTTGGGTCACTTAAATGATTTAAGTGAACTCAATGAAGGAATTAAGTCCTGGCCGTTGATCTCAGAGGACAAAGATCATCTTGACTGTCTATCTCTTTGGAGATCTAGGGTTAGGGCAGTTACTCATTAATGGATAAATAAAATGAGCTATTGAGAGAGATGAGGCGCACTTTTTCAAGGAGAGATTGAGTGGGAATGTGAAGAGACACATTTTTCAAGAGAGTTTGAGCAGAAGGAAGAAGAGGAGCAGCAAGAGGATTGGCATGTGTTGAGGTTCCAGAAATAACTCCCTCGCTAAGAGGGAGTGTTAGTTTTTGTAGCTCGGAGGTACTTCTACATTGGCGGTGCCTAACATGCATAAGTGATCGAGCAAGTGTCTCTCTCTAGTGACTTGACTTTATAAAGTGATTTTATAAAGTCAAGTGGGGTCTTCTATTATTTAAAGAGTAAAAGTGACTTTTTATAAAGTTTGGGTCACTTAAATGATTTAAGTGAACTCAATGAAAGATTAAGTCACAACCGTTGATCTCAAGAGGGCAAGATCTAATCTTGACTGTCTATCTTTTTGGAGATCTAGGGTTACGGCAGTTACTCATTAATGGGTAAATAAAATGAGCTATTGAGAGAGATGAGGCGCACTTTTTAAGGAGAGATTGAGCAGGAATGTGAAGAGACACATTTTCCAAGAGAGTTTGAGCAGAAGGAAGAAGAGGAGCAGCAAGAGGATTGGCATGTGTCCCAAGGAGATTTGGAGGTACGCATCCCGAGGAAAGATTGCAGCAATTAATGAGCAGGTCCGTACAACAGTAAAGAGGACCGTACAGTACGGATTTGGAGAGGGCCGTACAACTGTTTATGCACAGAAATCGAGGCACAGATTTTGAGGTGTTGTTTGCTGAGTTAAATCCGTACAGTCCAACAACAAAGCACTGTAGCTGTGCACAGAAATTGAGGAGTGTTTTTGTTGTCAGGGAGGCTGTATTGTTCAGGCTGTACAGTTGAAATCTGGGCACAGGTTTTGAGGAAGAAGTCTGGTCTTATTTTTGTGGTCTTTGTCACATTTTTTGAGGTGGACTGTAGGCACAATTTACGAGATAAGTACTGTGCATTTATTGCTGTAAACTCAAAGAATTTTTCCTGCGAGCTCAATAAAAGAAGCTCTCCTTGGCTGGTTTTCCCTTGGGGTTTTTTCCAAGGGCATTGCCTATATATCTACTTGTCAAATGTGTACTTGAATGCTGTCTACTGTTCATTTATTTCCGTTGCTGATTTTCAGATTGCTTAGTCATTTGTATTTCTGCTCATAGATTACTGTTGAATGTTAGATGCTTACTACATTCCAGTTTAAGTTTTATTGGAGGTTGAAATCAGAGTTTGACTAAGTGTTTGTCTAGTAATTTCTACATTGCAAATTGTAGAAATTCGAGGTACTATGAGGCTGCCAAAACAGGTCTGTCCTTGACCTGAAATTTGGCTCTAAATTTCAATCTCCAAGACTGTTCTTTGCTGCTGTTTTAGGAAAGCAAACAGTCAAGTATATTTCTGCTCATAATTTTTATGGGTGCTCTTTTGAGGTGCCCTTGCAAGTGTTTTCATATCTCAATGTTAGCACATGCAATATACTCAAAACAAATAACCCTCCTCTTGATCTTTACAACTCTAACAAGCTGATATATACTCTAAGCATGCATGAAATGAACACAAGTATTTTTGGTCAACATGACTCTGGATAAAACCCCCCCAGGGAAAACCAGTTTGGAATGAAAGTATATATAATGATGATCTTAAGTAGTGAATACAACAAGTAAGCTAATACAATGGAACCTGATACAATAACAAGTTCTCACGCGAAGCTTTGGAGTTCCAAGAAGAGAAATGCGCCCCAAGCTTAGTGTGCCCTCTTCCCTTGTTTCTCTATCCACTGAAGTGATGCGCTCTCCTTCCTCCTTGGTCCAATGAATAATCCCTTCCACACAAATGTGCTCTTATGTGTCTCCTCCAACATGAGCCAAACAGATCTGAGATAACACAAGTTCTTCTATTACCTGCTAGTGGTGCACCCTCCTCCACAAGTGCGCCCTCCTCCAAGCAATAACCAATACCAACAAATAATGAGGACCTAAGCCTCCATGAGCCCTCCATGAAAGATGGTGCCCAAGCTCTCCTCTCCCAATGCTTCCATTCTCATCCTCTTGCCCTTCTCCAAACTCTCTTGGTGAACATACAAATGAATGAGCCTCCAAATGCCGTATGCGCCCTTCTTAAGGAATCATAAGGAACCTAAAAAGTCAATGGCTAGGACCACTCCAAGCCATATCTAATCCATGGTTGAGATCTCTCAAAAATAATCTCAACTCAAAACTCACTTTGGGTTAAGTTTCCATAGTTCACTTTATGTCCCCCAATTCATCAACAAAGTGAATTAATAGTCACTTTTCACTCAAGTGACAAATTTCACCCTTTTGACTTAGGAAAACGTCAAAGTTAAATTAGACATAAAGTATAAGGAACAATGGGTCAAATATTTCCCTCTAGTGGTTAGAGACCCACAACCACAAGGGGACCACTTTCCAAAGTACCCAATTCTCAATACTCCCTTTTACCGAGAAAAGTGCCATTCACCCCCAATCTCATCCCTATAGTGGACATGGTTGCTTACTGGCAAATACTCGGTGAGTATGGTTGTACTCTAATCATCAAAAGTAGTCTCTAACACAGATTTGCTCAACCTACGTGATCTATAGATGGAAGTGCATCTCCACCTATCCAAGATTGCCTAGATCTTGGCATCACACCAAAGATCTCAACTTTGGTCTCTCACCAAGGATTTCTACCTCCTGGCATCTCTTCAACGGTCACTACTCATGGCATCTCACCAAGAATCTCTCATCTTGGCATCTCACCAAGAGTCTCTCTCTTGGCATCTCACCAAGAGTATCTAGATCTTGGCATCTCACCAAGATCCTCAACTTCACCTCTCACCAAGTGAGTTCCACCTGAAGTGGAACCTAAACCCAATCTGCTCGTCTCAATAGCCAAGTGAGGCTCAAGCCTCTGTGGTGCCTTGCTTCTTCTCCTCATCAATCTCTGATGCTCTGAAGCCCCTGCACCAACCCTCTGTCTTGACAACTTTGAAACTGAAGTTGTCTCGGGTGGACCGGTCACCCCTGAAGATGGTGTCCTTGAAAAATGAATCTGAGCTCCTTCTGAATCAATACTCTGAGTCAACAGGTCCTCCTCAACTCTGTCTCCCCACCTAACGTTGGATGGTGCATCAATTGAACAACAACTGACAAACGCACACTCCCTCGCAAACTGAGCTGCGAACTCATCCTCCTCTGCCGTCGCTGCAGTACCATCCTGCTTCTTCTTCTTCTTCTTGGGACATTGTCCTGCATAGTGACCCATCTCTCCACAAACAAAGCATTTCACTGTGCTCATGTATCTCTCTTTCCCATTGCCACTCTGCTATGGTTTGGCCCCTCCCCTGGGACCCTGTCTAGCACCTTCGTCGGTCTTCTTCTTGCCCTTAGTCCATAGAGTAAGGTCCTCATCTCCCTCTGAAATACGCTGCTGTTCTGAAGATCCCGAGCTGCATCTCAGCTCCTCCTGTACGAAGTCGTCCCAAAGTCTCTCCCAGGTAGGCATGACCTCCCGGGCTTACAATGCCTTGTACAAATGAACCCCAAGGTTTGGTAAAGCTATTCAAAGCCGTACCCACCAAGAATTCAGGATCCACAATCTCTTCGATTGCGGCCAACTTGTCTTGAATTTGTGTAAATCTGCCAAGGAATGATGTAACCAACTCGGAATTGAGCATCTGAATGTTCTTGAGCTTGTTCTGCAAAACCATCTTCCGGTTCTGGTTTGGACTTTGGTAAAACTTGCATAAAGACTCCCACATCTCAAATGCATAGTCTTTACCGATGAAATGTTGAATGACGTGGTCTCTCACCCTGTCACAAATAGTCATTTTCGCCTTGGTGTTTTGCTTCCTGAAATCTGCATCCAACATTGGTGATGGAGCAGGTGCAGGAGGAATCACTACGAGAGCTTGAACTATATCCCATAGTTCAAGA
>SNQJ01S0066237.1:0-23839 GCA_010110895.2 Picea sitchensis | reverse complement strand
CAAAAATCCCTAAAATTTGGGGGTACTTCCACACGTCCCCCTTGTGCGTCTCCCCGCACCCACGTCCCCCCGTCCCGGAGTCTTGGTGGAACATTGAAAATAGATATAACATGCAACTAGATCTAAATAAGTTGATTATGCCCCAAGGGCTTAAGCTTAAAGATAAATGTGTGAGAGATCTAGATCTAGAGAATTTAAACCATTAGAGCATAAATAAATCATAAGCATATTAAAACCCTAGCCTCACAATTTGGAGTATTCCTCTCCCAAAGTGTAGGTAATTATTAGAGTTAGAAGTAACTTTGAAAGAAAGAGAGAGAAGCAAGAAAGAGAAGCAAGCAAGGAAAGAAGCAAGCAAGGCAAGCAAGAAACCACTACAAGAAGCTCACTAACCCCACGTCCTAGCTTATGAGAGTGGTTTAGAAATGGAAGAACTTGAAATAAGCTAATTCTAGGTTCACACGTGGGAGGTAGGCCGTACCAATCCTTCTCCCACACTATGAGCAACTAAAAATCAGCAAGAAGTGAAATAAAGTATGCCCAAGAATCTAGAAGAAGTGAAGAGAAAGGTTAAGAATGTTACCCACTTGAAGAGAAGGGTCTTGGAGTGTTGTGTGGCTATTTTAGGGCAACTTAACCCCCTCAACCATATCTGAACCTGCAAAAACCAACAAGGTATACTTGCTGGAAAAACTACACACAACAAGCAAAGATGAAGAAAAATTTCCATTTTTGGTAGAAATTTTTCACATAGAAAATTTTATGAAGAAAGTATATTTATATGACCATTGTAAGATGTTAAACTAGCTGAAATATATATGAAAGGACAACAAGAAAGAATGAGAAAAGAAGATAGAGAAAAGATGAGCTTATGTGTGCTTTAAGGGAGGACTCTTCCTTGAGGCATTCCCAATAAAACCCTTGAGGCCAAACCTGCAAAAACTTAGCAAGATCTATGCATACAAAGATAATATGGCTGAATGTACTAATAAGATGAAATACTTGCACCCTATCTAGCAACTTACATATATAGATCTACAAGAGTACTCGTTGTTAGATCTACTCAAATAAAATACTTTACCCAAGATCTAGGCTATGCATAAATCAAATCAAACACGTACAAGTTTACCTCACATGTAGCAAGAACACAAATACTTGTTGCTCTTCCAATGATCCTCCAAAGTTTCTCCTTTATATTACTCAAGAAAGAGATCTTGGAGAAATACTTGCTCCAAAACCCTAAGAGCCAAAGAATGGAAGAAAGATGGAATAAGAAAGAGAGAGAGAGAGAGGAAAATCAAGTAGCATAACTTTAGCTCAAGATATGGTGAAGAAATGAGGGTGAGAATGGTTCTATTTATACTTGGAGAGGCAAACTCACCCCTCTTGGATCAATGCCAAGTGTCCACCACCAAGCACAAGCTAGAATCCCAAGGGTAGGACAGACCATCTAGGGTTTGATCACATGGATCAAGGATGTGGATGAGTGAGGGAGTGTTGGAATCAAGCAAAAAGGTAAGTGGGAGGCTAGGAAAGGCGTGCCAAGGGATATAATAAGTCTCCCCTTAATTTTTTCATTATTTTTTCACTTTTTGGAGACTTTCTAGAAGGGAGGCACACCACTCTAGGCAAAGTGACGTTTTTTCTTAATGGCTAGGTGAGGGGGTGATGTGAGGGTTGGAAAAGGTTAGGAAAGGTTAGGAAAAATCTCTCTCACCTTAATCCATCTTTACATCACCCTTTTAACTCATTATTACAAAAATACATTTTTGCTATGTCAAGACTTAGCAATTAAAATTGTTGTTTTTGACTGACTGACACTCCGGGTGGACAAACCCATAGCAAAAGTTGTCCGACTGAGCTGAAACTTGGCCTAGGGGTATAGGGGGTGCTATTCCATTTCTTTGAGCACAAATACCCCTATCAAAAGTCCAAGGACTTAGTTTTTACAATTTTTGTTCAAAATTAATTAATTAATTAAATAATTAAACCTCCAAACTTAGGGAAATTTAATTAAAAATTAATTAATTAAAAAAAATTAATCTAGACTCGTCGGAATTCCGCGAAACTTTCTGAGATGTCATACATGGTCATTTACATTATTCCTAAACAATAGTTACCAGAGGATAAGCCCATTAGAACGCCATTCACCACTTTGGAGGAATTATTGCAAGTGTGAGGGAAAAACTCAAGGGAAATCAATAAGGTTGAAAAACCCAATTGATAACCTGAGGATAAAAAACCCTGGGTGAAAGGAACTCTCCCAATGAACCGATCCTAAGGTAACTGACCTAACTATGACTTATGCAGACCTATTACATTATTGACCCATGCAGGGGTGTGAAAATTCCAGTTACAAGAAGAAGTGTTGGGGCCAAAAATGCCCGGTAGAACCAAAATCTTTGACAAATGAGCATCTGATGATGCATCTCTTCATGGCACATGGAGTTGACCCCCTAGTTGGAGAGGCAGTCAACAGGGTCCAAAGGCAAATCACACTGGATCAATATTGTGGGTTTAAGCTCAGGGGTAAACCCAGACCATACCATAGGAACAACTATGAATTAGAGCACAGGGTTGCTAAGATGGAAATCCCTTATTTTGATGGATCTTCCAAGGTGACTGCACAGGCTTGGGTACAGAAACTTGACACTTACCTATAGCTTAATCCATTGAAAGAAATGGATGCCATCAAGTTCGCCACCATGTACTTGGAAGGCAAAGCTCATGACTGGTGGTATCATGGGTTAACTACACTAGGCCACAATCAGATCGTGGCTTACACAGAGTTTACACAGAGACTTATTGACAGATTTGACCAAGATGTTCCAGAGCTACATTTCAGGGAACTTACCCAACTCAGGTAGACAGGATCACCAGAGGTATATATAGAGGAGTTTCAGAGGATAGCAGTAATGGTGCAGGATGTATCTCAATCGAGACTCCTGATGCTCTTCACAGAGGGATTGATGGAACCCTTAAGGGGTTGGGTAAAGGCTTTCAATCCTACCAACTTACAGGATGCTATATGGAGGACAAGAGATCTGGGCTCAGCAGCGAAATCTAGATTTACCCCTATACCACCTCTAAATACAGGAGGAAGAGACCAAAGACCTCCCATGAACTAAGGGGGAAGAGACCAAAGAGGGTTTGATAGAGGAAGGGGTAGGATGGATGAAAACACTAGAAGAGAACTGAGGAGGAAGCAATTATGCTATACGTGCAAAGAACCTTGGGATCCATCCCACAAATGTATGGGCAGAGGCAAGGCGCACTACATTGAAGTAACTTTCGATAATGAAGAGGATGAAGATTTCGACCACCTACAAAACATAGAAGCAGACACCATCGAAAATACAGAAGAGGAAGATGCAAGTCACGACATTGCAACAAATGAGAAGGTAACATTGGCATCCATCAGTGGGGTACCCAAATTCAACACCTTCAGGATGAGAGGGGTGCTACAGGGACAAAAAGTTTCGGTTCTCATTGATGGGGGGGCTTCACATAACTTCATAGACTCAACCCTATTACAGAGAAGGCACATACCCACTATTGAATTTGAAGGATTCAGGGTAGAGGTAGCAGGAGGGTGCACTATGCCCTGTGATAGGTATATTCCGGGAATGAAGCTTACATTGGGGAGACATGATTTGGCACAAGACTTCTATGTGATGGACCTGTCAGACACTAATATCATCCTTGGGGTTCAATGGCTTAGTATGTTGGGGCCAATCACTACCAACTACAAGACTATGGAGATGTCCTTCACCGAGGAAAGTGGGAAAAAGGTAGTTCTCAGGGGCATGTCAAGAAACACACCTAGGGTGGTTACAACAAAGTGCATGGAGGCCATTTTCAGAAGAGAAGACATTGTATATGTTGCTGAATGTAGAATATCAATACGAGTGGATAAGAAAGGGGAGACTCATTATTCACCAGAAATTCAGAGGATCATTGACAAGTATAGCAAAGTTTTTGGACCCATTCCACTAGGAGCACCACCAGATGGGGGTTTGAGAATATCATAGAGTTGGAAGAGGGAGCGAAACCTATCATCACCACTCCATATAGACACCCAAAGAAATACAAAGATGAAATAGAGAAGGCTATCAAAGACCTACTAGACATGGGCCACATTAGATCGAGTTCCAGTCCTTTTGCATCTTCAGTGGTACTAGTGAAAAAGAAGGATGGGACCATGCGCATGTGCATTGATTACAGGGCATTGAACAAGAAGACAATTAAGAACAGGTATCCCATTCCGAGGATTGATGAGCTATTGGATGAGCTCCAYGGGGCTGTTTACTTCACCAAGATTGACTTACGCTCTGACTATCATCAGATCAAGATGCGGGAGCAGGATGTGCCCAAAACTGCTTTCAGATGTCACTACGGTCACTATGGGTTCTTAGTGATGCCATTTGGATTGACCAATGCACCAACCACATTTCAATCTTGCATGAACCATGTCTTCAACAAGCAATTAAGGAAGTACCTCTTAGTATTCTTTGATGACCTGTTGTCTATAACAGGACTTGGGAGGAGCATATTCAACATGTAGAACAGATTCTGGCCATTATGGAAGGTCAATCCTTGTATGCAAAGGAATCCAAATGTGAATTTGGAATGACAGAGGTCCTCTATCTGGAACACATCATTGGGGTAAAGGGGGTGTGAGTACACCAAGAGAAGATCCAAGCTATACTTGACTAGCCCACACCTAAGACCCTCACAGAATTGAAGGGGTTTCTTGGCATTTGTTGCTACTACAGGAGGTTTGTCAAAGGTTTCTCACAACTTTGTGCACCCTTAACTGATTTAACCAGGAAAGGAGCATTCAAATGGAGCTCAGAGGCACAATTGACTTTTGATAAAATGAAAAAGGTGATGAGTACGTGCCCAGTCTTAGCTCTACCAGATTTCGCACAACCCTTCACAGTGGAGTGTGATGCCTTCGGGGAGGGCATTGGAGCAATGCTTATGCAGAAAAGGCACCCTATTGTCTATGAGAGCCGAAAACTAAGGGGTCTTGAGCTTCTTTATACCATCTATGACAAAGAGATGTTGGCTATCATGCACGCATTGGCTAAGTTCATGCAATACTTGGTAGGAGCAAAATTTGTGGTGAGGACAGATCACAACAGTCTTAAGATACATGCTTATGATTTTCACATTGAGTTCGTCAAGGAAAAGAATAATGTAGTAGCAGATGCATTATCTAGGAGGCCATCGGTTTATGCTATGATCGATATCTCAGTTGACCGGAAGGCCCACCTCTTAGTGGAATACTCAAAGAACCAATTTGCATGTCAATTAATGGATGGGCAGGTACAGGATGACAACTTCAGAATAATGGATGACATCATCTACTACAAGGGCGGAATTTTCTTGGTTCCTAAGTCAACCTTTAGGACCAAGGTACTACAAACATGCCATGATTCACCCGTGGCAGGACATCAAGGATTTGTCAAAACATACCGACAGGTAAGGGAAATATTTTCTTGGAAATGGTTGAAGGAAGATGTGATGCGCCACATCAAGGAATGCACTACTTGTCAGGTAAACAAGGATGAGCACACACATCCAACAGGATTACTCCAACCTCTACCCATCCCGGAGCACAAATGGGAAAGCATCTCTATGGACTTCATCACAGGATTGCCCAAAGCACAGGTTAAAGATTGTATTTTTATAGTAGTCGACAGGTTAACGAAGTTTGCACACTTCTTCTCCATTGCCACAGACTTCAATGCAACACAGGTCGCAAATTTGTTCTTCAGGGAGGTTTTTAGACTACATGGTTTACCGAAGACCATTGTGAGTGACAGGGACAACCGATTCATGAGCACTTTTTAGCATGAATTATTCAGGGTAGTTGGTACGACCTTAACCCCTAGCACCAGCTACCATCCTCAAACTGATGGCCAAACATAAATAGTCAACAAGTGGGTGGAAGGCTACCTCTGAAATTATGTATCAGGGTAGCAAAAAGCATGGGTTAGGTGGCTTCATTTGGGAGAATACTGCTACAACACCACTCATCATATGTCTATTGGTATGACACCATTCAGAGCCTTGTACAATTATGAACCTCTCTCCTTTGTAGAGATTGTCTTTGGTGACAACAAGGCTCCTATGGTTCAGGATTGGATTCAACAGAGTCAGGACATACTCAGAGAACTGAAGGATCATTTGCAAAGGGCACAGAATCAATAAAAGGTCCAGGCAGACAGGCACAGAGTAGAGCGCGCATTTGAGGTTGGTGATTTGGTTTACTTGAGACTCCTACCGTACAAACAAGCATCCATCAAAAGAAGTGAAGCAGAAAAACTCCAACCTCGATTCTTTGGTCCCTATAGGATCAACAAGAAGGTAGGGGCCGTGGCATATGAACTTGATCTTCCACAGGACAACAAAATACACAATGTTTTCCATGTGTCATGTTTGAAGAGAGCCATAGGCCAACACATCACTCCGATTGAGGAACTACCACCCTTGGATGAAGAGGGGCAACTGATACTGATACCAGAAGAGATACTGGAGGTTCGTGAGAAGAATCTAAGGAGGAGGAGCATCAAGGAATACTTAGTCAAATGGAAGGACTTACCTATTGAGGATGCTACTTGGGAGAATGAACAGGTATTACAAGAGATAGGTTCAAAATTGCTTGTGGGCAAGCAATTTCTAGCAGGGGAGACTTTAATGTCCCCACCTCTTGATGAAGAGGGTTGGAGAAACTCAGTAGTCTAGTCATCCCCAATAGACTATAGTCTCATGCACTATGGGGAGAAGTCAGCTAAAAACCATCAGCTAAACTCAACATTATAATATTAAGTTGACTTGGAAAAGAAAAGGTAACTCAATTAAAGAATATAACACGTGAGAGTAAGCTAGGAGTTAACCCTAGGGGTTAACTAACTCAACAAAGAAACATATTGGAGGTTTAAAGGAAAGGCAAGGGCGCACCTCTCATAGACTTTTGGATTATTATTGCAGTTTGCTTTTGGGCTCTAGATCACAACAATTTTGAGGGTTTTGAGAATACAAACCCTAGAGGACAACTCGGTGGTGAAAGATCCCGCCTCACTTGTTCCAAACTTGGTTTTGGGGATGTAATACTCCACCCACACCATTCTACAACAGCTACAGGTAATATCTTCCATCCAGGGCAACAACAGGGCGTAACTTGGAGGATTTCCAGCAAGGGGCGCACCATTGATTGAAGGAAGTTTCGATCCAAGAGTTTGAGAAGGATTTTGGACATTTGGACACTCGGGTTTTCTCTGCAGGGCCTTGATCATCATCTCTAGTGCATTTTGAGAGAGTTATACTTGCCATTTGATTTTCTTAAGCATTGGCAAGAGTTGGAGAGAAGGAGGGCGCTATTGGGAAGTAGACCTACTCAGTTTGGAAGGGAAAAACTTCATATCTCAGCCATAGACCACCAAGGGGTTCACCTTGCCCCGATCTATCTTAACTGAGAGTTTCAGAGTATTTGGAGGTCTCCATCAACAGGGCTGAATTATTGGGTCTTGGCAGTCTTCAGGAGGGCACAATTTAGTTTGGAGTTTCAGTATATTGAGGAGCAGATCTTGGTATTTCAGCTTGAGACTTCAGGAGGGGGTTTACCTTGCCCTGATCTATCATTCCACATAGTTTTGTAGCATTTGAGGGCTTCCAACAGCAGGGCCGAAATATTGGGTCTTCATAGCTATCTAGGAGGGCGTAACTTCAGTCAGGGGGGTTTGGACTTGACCCTGGAGGGAAGAAGTTAATCTTGTATTGTTATTCAGCTTGTATCCAACCTTTGGAGGCTTGTATCTTCATATCTTGAGCATTTTGTAGCAACTCATATTCCAGCTAGAGGATCTCTTGGATATTATTCCAGATCTGCAGTCTTATTGTATCAGGTTCTCATATTATCTAAATAAAGGTCAGATGTGTGTTGTTTGATTCCATATCTGGTGTTTTTTGCTATCTCTTGTATTTCTGTATGATGGATCTTCAGATCTATGTTCACATGCTTGATAACTGAATACACAAACCCTAAACGTAACTCCAAGAACAAACCTGCAAACACACAACTAAACAATAGTTAACAAAGAGCAGTTAGTGTTCCCAGCGAAAAAATTGGCTTGGGTGTGAACTCCTGAGTTACATTTCTAACAGTTTGGAACGACCAGAAACTGAACACAAATTTCTAGGAAACGATAGATTGAGGCAATAATATATATTGAAAAAATAGAAAAGTTTAAAAAAATCCAAAAATTAAGGAAACTATAAAAAAATAAAAAATAACCATAACTATAACTATATAACTATATATATATATATATATATATATATATATATATATAATTACACTCTAAAATATATCAAGTCATTAATGCCACAAGAGCATTTCATAAGTGGGAAGATGTTCCTCCCTACAATCGATAAGATAACATAAGAATACGTGTACAAGCATCAACGATTTTTGAGACAAAATCTAAGGATGTAAGAAATCCTTAATCTTGCTTTTTTCCCTTTCTTCTTCTAACACCCCTCTAAAGGTGGTTCCACAGAGACAATTTGTAATTCAGAAGCCAAATTTCCACAATTCATCAAAGATACCTACTCCTTATTGGAGTCAAGATATTTTTATTTGTGAGCTCTATTCATTGCTCTTGATGTGGCATCCTTAACTACTTCCATCCCTAAGGGAGAAATATTTGTACGTTGGGCTTCCTCTCTAGTCTCCACAGGGGATATATTTTTCTCGTTTGGCACTTTTGGACAAGTATTATCAACCTTGTCTAAATTTGATGTTTGATATAATTCATCCAAATGATCACCTTAATCAATAAGCATCGATTGCTCTGGGAATTGTTGACTTTTTGGCTTTACCTTGGGCCCTTTTTCCTTGGAGGGTGAGCTCACGTGTGAAGACAAATACTCTATAGATGCCCTGTTTGTTGACAAATTCGACACCAAAACATTATATTCTCATAGTCGAAGACTTGTGTCCACATAAAATTTTCCTATTTGAGAATTGTTGTCTGGAAGACCTTCATTGATGTCTATCTTCCTCCACAAATACGAGCATATGTGCACAAACCCGTTGCATCTTTCTCAATATTTGTTTTTATATAGCTGCCCAAAGTATTCCCAATAACCTCAAAAACTGATAAATGCCAGAAATGTAATGGTAGATTTGGGAGGTGAACCCAAACTGAGAATCTAGTGGCTAATAGGGTGCGTGAGGTTCAAATTCTAGAAGCTATGGAGGAATAAAAAGTCCCTCCCTTCCTAAAAATCAAGGCCCCTTCTTCAACACTTTCTGGTAATCATCATGATTGTAGAACAAAACAACAAAAAAACCTTTGGAACAAAGGGATATCTCACAATTATCTGTCCAAGTCAAGTGGATCTACTTGTTCAAACCTGAAGGAGGCTGATACCCATGAAATCTGCATATGATTGCTTCTTATTTAAAAATACAGTATATTTTTGTGACCTATAGTGCTGAGATTTCCAACAATGTTACCTCTTCTAATTTCTCCACGATATATGCACTAGGCATGGGAGGGATCAAAGCAAATGGAGTGGGTGATTTATTTTTGACTACATGCTTAAAAGAAGGTTTGGAGGATAAAGACGTGCCTTTGCCCATTATGCCTGCATGTGTAAGACCAGTAAGAGAGTTGAATACTTGCATATGTTGTAGTTAGTTAACAGAGCCCAATCCTTGATTTGTTTCCTTGCAAATAGAAGCCTTTGCTGATTTGTTGAAATCCATTGCATGTGTTCCAACTTTATTTTTATATCAATGACAAAATCTTCGGAGTGCACCCACATCATCAAAGTTTTTCTTGAGAGCGATTTGATCAATGATTTGTAAGTGTACAAGCATTGACGAGTTTTGAGATAAAAACTAAGGATGTAAGAAATCGTCAATCTTGCCTTTTCACCTTTCTTCTTCTTGATCTCAATCCACCCCTTTGAAGGTGGTTCCACAGAGACAATTTATAATTTAGAAGTCAAATTTCCACAATTCATCAAAGATACCTATTCCATATCAGAGTCCGAGTTTTTAGATTTGTAAGATCTATTTATTGCTCTTGATGTAACATCCTTAACTACTTCCATCCCTAAGAGAGAAATATGTATATGTTAGGCTTCCTCTTTAGTCTTCACAATTGAAATATTTTTCTTGTTTGGCACTTTTGGACAAGCAGTATCGACCTYGTCTAAATTTGATGTTTGCTATAATTCATCCTCTTGATCACCTTCATTGATAAGCATCAATTGCTCAGGAAATTGTTTACTTTTTGGTTTTAGCTTGGGCCCTTTTTCCTTGGAGGATGAGCTCGCGTGTGAGGACAAATATCCTATAGATGCCTTGTTTGTTTACAAATCTAGCACTAGAACGATGCATTCTCATAATCCAAGACTTGTGTCCACATAAAATTTCCCTATTTGAGAATCATTTTCTCAGGAAGACCTTTATTGAGGTCTATCTCTACACAAATACGAGCATATGTGCACAAACCTGTCATAGCTTTCTCAATATCTGTTTTTATATAGTTGCTGAAAGTATTCCCAACATCCTCAAGCATTGATAAATGCCAGAAATGTAATGGCAAATTTGGGAGGTGAACCCAAACTAGGAACTAGTGACTAATAGGGTGGGTGTTAGGGTCAAATTATGGAAACTATGGAGTAATAAAAAGTCCTACCCTTCCTCAAAATCACAGCGCCTTCTTAAACACTTTTTGGTAATCAACATGATTGTAGAACTAAACAATAAAAAAACCTTTGGAACAAAGGGATATCACACAATTATCTGTCCAAGACAAGTGGATCTACTTGTACAAACCCGAAAAAGGAGGTCGATACCCATGAAATCTGCATATTATTGCTTCTTATTTAAATATAGAGTAGATTTTTGTGACCTATAGTGCTGAGAATCCCAACAACGCCACCTCTTCTAATTTCTCCACGATATATGCACTAGGCATGGGAGGGATCAAAGCAAATGGAGTGGGTGATTTGTTTTTGACTACATGCTTAAAAGAAGGTTTGGAGGATAAAGACGTGCCTTTGCCCACTACACCTCCACGCATGTGTAAGACTAGAAAGAGAGTTGAATCCTTGTGTATGTTGTAGTTAGATAACAGAGCCTGATCCTTGATTTGTTTCCCTACAAATAGAAGCCTTTGTTGATTTGCTGAAATCCATTCCATGCGCTCCAACTTTATTTTTATATCAATGACAAAATCTCTGTAGTGCACCTGCATCATCAAAGTTTTTCTTGAGAGTGATGTGATCAATGATTTGCAAGCATGCTTGGTGGGCATCATCATATTATAGAGGTCGCGAGCATAATGATTTAACACTACCTCGTACAGGAATTACGTCAAAACACTTTGCATGTAGACCTTTCTTCAAATACTTGGCATGCACACTTTGCTACCATGGTATGGCAGGTTGCTAGGAAAAAACATTTAGGTTGTTCTAATTAAACAACCTTGGGCTCTGATTGGATCCCTTCCTAGCCCCCACAAATCCAATTTAGAACCATTTGAAATAAGACTAGTAGATGCCAGAGAGCCATTGTGCTCTAGCTTGTCATTGTCACCGAATTCCTCGTTGAAGACTATACTTGTTGCCTATATTATTTCTTGCTTCAGAAGATGGTTGCAATTGAGTAGAACTTGCATAAATGGACTGAGCTTCTGTTTCTCTGTGAATAGCTCCAACAAGGACTTGCTGTTGTTGGAATCGTGGTCTATGGGCATGGATGAAGTGCACATCCATCCCATTTGAGCAATGGGAGCTCTCACCGTTGAAAAGTACTAAAGATATCACCCTCTTGACATTGCAACAACTTCCATTCGTCCTTGCTTCCCCACACATTATTGTCAAATTGTAGTAGATTGGTCGTCTGGCTGCATCTTTTACCAATGCATTCGTTTCTTCACAAATGCATCAACAAAAGAAGTGGCCTCCATTCCTTTAGTGAATATGGGGCAATATATTTGTTGTATAATACCTCTTGCTAGGGACCTCTATTGTTTATTAGTTTCCATGTGCTCTTTGTAGCCAACGTTGAAGTGAAAGTGCTAATATGCGTTATATCCCATCCCCCAATATCCTTTGGCCATGACATAGTTTCCCAAGAGACTAGAGGAATTATGTGCTCTTCCTTATTTCCTTTCTAGAGATAGTTAAAAATATATATGTTTGATCTATGTTAGAATATGCTTAAGGGGGAAGCTAGTGCTAGCCAATATATTAGTATGGCATAGATCACACTTTTTATTAGAACTATTTGGCTAGCTCTAGAAATCCAATGGCGACTCTAAGGATTTATTCTTGCTTTACCTAGTCGAAAACCCATACCTAGTCTTGAATTCAGTTATTGTTAAGTATAAGATGAAAACCCAAGTAGGTTAATTTCACCTCAAAATCTTGCACAGAGAAAGGGAGAAGCTTCAATAATCATGGCAAGGTGAAACTAGGGGACGTGGTTGAAACAAATGAAGGATATGGATATGTTGATTTCCATATTGGTTGCAGAAGAGATCTAGAATTCTAGAAAATGCTTTAGCTTCTTAAGGTGGGAGCCATTTCCAAAGAGTAGTAGATCGTCAACAAACATCAAGTGGGTAATGTGTATTCTCTCTGCCATTTTAATACCTTTAATATTTCCTACGTTGAGTTTGGTTGTTATGAGTCTACTAAGGCCCTCCATGTTGATCAAGAAAAGTAGGGGTAATGGGGGCATTCTTGTTGAAGGTCTCGAGAGGCTTGAAAGAAAGGGGTGGTTGATCCATTGATGAGTATGGAAAAGGAAGTTTAAAAGATGCATGCCATCTTCTATCCAACTTATAAAGGGCCAAGTGAATCCAACTTGGATGAGGATCAAACACAAGTAGATCCAACTAAAGGCTCTACTTGAGGGTTTTGATGGAGTGTAGAACCTCTTGGGTCATTCCAATTGCATCTTGTATATCACACCCATGGAGGAAATCCATTTGTTCTCATGAGATATGCTTAGATAGGGTGGGTTTTAGTCAACTAGCTACGATGTTGGATATGATTTATAAATGCTATTACAAAGAGAGACAAGTCAAAAGCGGTCAAAGAGATTAGGGTTGTTTATCTTTGGGATGGTATCTAGGAAGGTGGAGTTGGATGACCTAGTACATTGCCTTCTTGTCTTGATAGGTCTACAATCAGGAGAAAACCTTGGTTGATTAAGTCCTAGAAGCCTCTGAAAATTTTTGTAGAGAGTTCGTTTGGTTCGGGAGACTTATCATTTTGCATTTTATGGAGGGCCTTCTTGAGTTCGGCTATGAGGATCAATGTCATCAAGGATTTGTTTGTATCTTCATCAAACTAGTTGGGGAAAGCAAGAATCACTGTCAAAATGCTTCTCAACGTTTCTTGAGGAGGCTGACTATATAGTTCCTTAAAGTATAACACTCCCATGTTGTTGGAGTCAAAAGTTTGATATAGGGTACCCCTATGAGCTATAATCCTCCAGATGGAGTTGAAAACTTGAAAGCCGTTTAGACAACAACTTGTTTATGGAAAAAGAGGTATTTTGGTCTCCCTCTTGTAACCATATGGCTATATGCTTTTCATGCTCTAGCAGGCTTCTTCCCATGCAAGAAGGTGTGGCGTTTTTTTATCTAGCTCTACAATTCTCGTTGCCACCACTGAAGAAGGTTACTAAGGTATGCTTGCTCATGAAGGGTAGAAATCTACTGTTCCACCTCTAAGAGCCTCTTTGAGGAGTCCCTAGAATTCTCATTGTACCACTCTTTTGAAACCTCTTTTATGTTGATTAGATTCCTTTGAAATTGAGACATCGGATCTTCTTGATCCAGTGAGAGGGGCCTCCAAGATGCAGTGATCCTTTGTAAATAGTTAGGGAGAGAGAGCTAATGAGGGATAAATTGAAAGGTGAAAGGGGTCGGGAGGGGGTCCTATCGAGCTCCAAGACGATCGTAGAATGATCAGATCCTCTAGTAGTAACTCCAAACGTCAAGAAAGGACTCCTTCACTAGGAAATGGTCAAGCCTTTTGCCAATTAATTCTTCTCTTGCTCTGTTGTTTGTCCATGTGGCTAGAGGGGGAGGTTGGTTTAATATCTACAAGAGTAGCTTGCTGAAAGAAGTCAAGAAAAAAGTCAGTCATTTGTTCAGTTTTGGCATTTGGGCCGCATCTTGTCTATTATGAAGAGGTCCATAGACGTATAAGAATGTTATGTTCTGGTTTAGCTCACTAGAGAAAAGGGCAATGTACATGCAATGAGGAGAATTTACACTACTTATGAGGTGGAAAGAGCTATTCCAACCTACCGCAAGGCCTCTAGATATGCATATGGAGATGACACATTCAAACAACCATTTGAGAAACATTTTTTGAAGAGTGAGCTTGCATGAAATATTATAAATCATTGTTTCTTGAAAAAAGAAAACATATGGCTTATGTATAGAAAGTAGTCGGGATCTCATTTTTTTGGCCAATCCTAGGCCTCCGTTATTATGGAGAGCAAGATCATTTCTTACCTTCTTTGGGGGCTTCCAATGCTCTAAGTGCCCCATGTATTGTTTGCTACTTGCCTTGTTGAACCTCAATGTTTGCCTTGCCTTCCCCACACTTGATTTTCTTCCCACCATTTTCTTTTTTGATCCCAAGAGTGGGACCATCTTAAAACCACCAAAGAGAACACGGGGGTGGAGGGAAGGTTTCTTGGCTTTAGAATGGATGCAATATCAATGTGTAGATTTACCTTATTTGGAGAAGGACGAGGATTCACGAGGTTTGCCAAACTTCAACCTTGAGGTTCGAAATTCAATGAACCTAATTTTTTTTTTGAGGTTTGTTGAGGTATGTTGAACCTCATAGTCGTTGAACGAGTCCACAGCTCAAGCTCGTAACCTCATGTCACATCTCAAGCTTGTAATCTATCCTTGCAGTTTCCATGTCCATTGTAACATTTTTTATGTTTATTGGTGTTGATTTTTACTATTTTATTTTATATTTCATTTTAAAGTTAATATAATTATATATATTTTAAAAATGTATGTCGATGAACCTAACAGCAAACCTCATCGAAAAATTTGAATTTGAACCAATCGTAATCATTGCTGAACCTGAACTCAAACTTGAACCATGTGACTTAGGAATGGGGGGAGATGAATTCCGGGGGGAATGGCCCCATGGTGAGTATCAAGGTCGACAGGAGTCTAGGAGGGAGGGGGAGGACGGGAGGTAAAAGGAGGTGGGGGAGGGGGAGTAGATGAGGGGCCACCTATAGGGGATGAGATGGAGGGAATGGGTGAGATAGGGGGGATAGAGGAGGGCGAGAAGGTGGGACCACAAATTTCATAATGTATTTGTAAATCCTAGGTGGACCTCCAGTTTTTTCAACCCCTGAGAGAGGTCCTCTAAGGTTTCTGTAGTGCTTATGGATTGGGAGGAGGAGGGGGTTTGAGAGGCCAGCTCTGGAATACTAGGTGCTTTCTCATGATCTTTTCCTTGTGGGTCTTCTCCACCAGATGTGAAATGGAAATAAGGCTTAATAGCTTGCTTACCCATAGTTCGCCATCCACTATCCACTTGGAGCAGGAGTATTGGGAGGTGACCGATCTCTTTACAAAATCTACATCTGAAAGGAACATTGACGAAGTCCAGTCTCTGCCAGTGAGTGTTCCCTCAGCAGTTTACACCAGTGCCTTTGGGAAGGCCTTTATTTATGTTCACTTCAACAAATATTTTTGCAATGGCTAAATTGTCCATTTCCAAAGTGTGCTCATTGATTTTGATGAAGGTCCCTATTCTATGATGAAGATTCAATAGACATTCAAGGGAATCTTTTATGTCAAAAAAATGTGCTCCGAACATTTTATTCACCAAGAGAAAAGCTGGGGGTAAATTATGCATATCACAATTGTTGTAACTTGTGCAAGTTTTTGGTCTGTATACATCAATATTTTGAAGGAAAGATTAATTATTCTAGTAAAAGCAATGCACATTGGATGAAATCCCTCTGGAATAGCAAAATATAGTAATACATGTATTGCAAAATTCAGCATTTGCAAAAAATCAGTAGGGGTCTGGGAAATCATAAAAATTGGGAAAAACTCGGCAAAACTCGGCAAGCATAAATGCAGACCTGGAAAACTTTGAAAATTTGGCATTCTGAAAAACTCAGGAAAAATCAGAGATTTTTGCAATAAAGTAACTAAAGCAGTATGTGATCATACATGGGTTACTGATTTTGAAGCTGCTTTGTGTGGGACAGGTTGAGCTTTTAAGAATGACAAGTAAAATAGATGTGTTACGGAAATTCAATTAGTTTTGCCTTTGAGGCTTGGACTGAAACATAACAATCACAGGTAATACTCAGCAAGCTATTTTCAAAGATCAGGCTTTTGAGAACTTGGTCCTAGCTCAGTGTAGAAGGGTTTTTCTCATCTTGCCAACTGAAACATTTTTAAAAGTGCGCTGCCTATCCAACAAATTATTAATAATTTAACTAGTTTTCCTTCGATGCTTGGATTGAAATATAACAATCGCAGGAGATACTCAGCAAGCTATTTTCAAAGATCACGCGTTTTTGAGAAATTGATCCTAGCTCAGTGTAGAAGGGTCTGTCATCTTGCCAACTGAAACATTTTTATAAGCCTATCCAAGAAACTGTTAATAAGTGCTTATTCGATTGGTTTCATGCATGGTAATTATGCAGGTAGGAACAATAGGATACCTGATCATTTTAACCAAAGGCTCTTGAAAATTAAGAAGACGAACTCCAAGTGAATGGTGTTTCAGATCTGCCCTGAAGCAAAGCTAAAAGCCTATTGTAATTTGCAAATTGGAGTTTGCAACTACAGATTCGCTGATTGTGCGGATAAAAGGAGTTCCCACTCTAACACTGTACTAATTTCCTCAATAGGAGCATAGGTGTCACTCTCAGGGAAGATATAAGGATTTGCATCCCCTGATCGCCATCTATCAACATTTGCATTTTCATCATCTGGATCTTGAAGATGAGACCAACGAAGAGAGTCGTGCAAATTCTGGGATTTACCGAGAACAAATGCTGCATTTCTTACTCTTCTTTCCCTCTCAGCTACTGTTCCACTCACATATTCAACAAATATTGCAAAGGGAAGATTTGTAAGACATGCACCCACAATGTCTGCCAGAGTCATCTCCATCCAATCAAGCAGTTCATCTGTTGTCTCATATCTGTTGTAGTCGAGAATGGTTCTGCTGATTCTGTAGAGGCTGTTTCCTGCCAGAGCCTCCGGAGGCCAATGCCTAGGTGGAGTTGAGACTAATTCATTTTCAAAGGCCATTACATGCATTTTTCCAATCTCTGCGAGACATTCAATTATTTGCAGAGCCAAAATTAAGTTAGGGTTGTTTACATCACTAGCTGCTGCAATGCTGGAGGTGCTGGCATTGATGGGCAGATTGACAAGGTTATGACCCAACCATTTTCCCTTAAGATCTATAGTCGACCACACAACAGCAGCTGCTTTCCTCATACTCGTCAACCCTCTGAAATCCAAATTGTTCTCAACAAAGTTCATCAGTTCCAGACCCTCTGATAAACCTTTTACCATCATTTTGATCCGATCTCCATAGAATCTAGAAAGGGAAACAGAAACAGCAATGAGGGTCACAGCAGATAGAGTCCAACAGTTGGGAGGAACATCAGAGGACAAGGTAGGAATGGGTGGAACATTATCGTTCATAAACAAACGCATGTTCTTGAATCCTTCGGAAACACTGGACTTGGACAGAAGTCTCAGCAATGCTCCACATTTCTCCTTCCTTCCTTTCTCCATCCATTGATCCATGTCCTTGTGGCCGCTGCTGGACATCCACATCACTAAGTCATTCTCTCCTTCTAAATGCAATACATAGTCATTCAGCTCGAGCCCGGCAATCCCACGGCCAGTATCCAAGACAGAACCCATTTCAACTTCAATTGGATCTCGATCTTGATGAGCTGAGTACAAAAGCCCCAGTTTTCTCATGAACCCCAAAGCCTTCTCTGTCGTTGCAGACAACCTTGACCAGAAACAATGAACAACACTCCTAAATAACAGCGCCAACAGAGCAGAGGCAAGGCGGACAGCTTTGCTCACCTGAACTGCACCCTTCTGCAAAAATATGCATATGTCCAATATCATATTTCTGAGCATGTGGACTCTTGTTCGGACATATTGATTCCTGAGATACCCAGGAAGCGGATTCTCCTTCCATTCCTCCAGTCTCTGCACCCAGAATCTCTCAACCCTAAAATCATCATACCATTGTCTCACTCCTCCAGGCTTCTTGTAACCAGTGGCACTGAACCATCTCAAGGCCGGGGCGATACTCCCCACAAGGACTGCAATAGTCTGAGAGACCAACACAGGCCAATTAGCCCACAGATAACTAGACTGCCCAATGCAGAAATCTGTGAAGAAGGATCGAATCTCAGCCTGTATCAGAAGCAGAACACAAATCCATGTCAAAGCCCCAGCAGCAGTAGACAACACAGAGCGTGCCAAAACATACTGTGGACTTCCCGTATGAACCATCAGCCATAATTTGGTGACATCATTCTTCATATACTCCATATCTGCCTTCTGCAACCTCATGGGCGCTTTAGAATCATAGTGATTATTCAATATTCGATTGGTGGTATCGATTACAAGAGCTGAGGAACACATGAGACCCAGCAGAAGCAACATACAGACCAACACCACCACATGCTCGGCCCTGAATTTGTAGATTACGCCAGTACCCAATTGGGTACAGACGTTTACCACCACGGTAATGACAAAGATGAAGAGAGCCGCCATGTTTGAAACGATCTCTGGATCCTCCATCACTCCCAGCGATGGCATGGAGAAGGCCATGACGACACATATGAAAACGGTGCCGCTGAGTTTGGTTAACTGGTCTTGGGGTCCCGGCATTGGGGTCGACAGATCCACAGGGAGCTTGCAGGCCACCGAAAGCAGCGTGAGGGATGTTGCATTGATGGGGAAGAATCTGCAAGGAAACCATATTCTCCTGTGCAGAAGACCATCGATGGTGTCGATTCCCATTGCTACCATGCATATCACGCATGCCACTGCTATGTATACTCCTATCAGAGGCAAAGGAGCATTGAACTCGCTTTCGTTCGGGCAAATCGTGCCTCCACTCACCATCTTCTTCAACTTGTGAACCTCTGCAATCTTTCGATTCATTCAGTGCGTTTCCATGGGTGTGGATTTCGTGTTTTCGTATGGTTTCTTTGCTTTGACTTGACGTAGCTTTTGCAGTTCGGATTCTCAGGGTCCCATCTTCCAACCTAACACGTGCAGTCTCTGTTTTTGGTGTTTTAGAATTGCACATCGCTAGCACTCTGATGGAATCGCAGCCAGACAAGAACAGAGACGAGGCACCAAAGCACCTGCAAAACAGGTCAGCCAGCAATAATAGGAGCATGAATAACACAACTAAGTTTTTCAGATTAAAATTGGATTTGGTTCTTCAATTTTCTTTGCATCATCCATGCATTTCACGGTGTATTGGTGTATTTATCTATGGTGGAAATTGATAATGGAGAAGACATGCCTACGGTATCAAGATGTTGACAAAGGTTTTATTGGTACTCATCTCAAAAGAGTAGAGAGATCTCTTTCATCTGGGTAATAGATCCGAAGGGTAAAGATTTAATTTTATTACTACCTCTCTGAAAAGAGTCGATTCGATTCAAGATCTGTTCAGTTGTAAGATTTAATATTTGGGGATACAAGTATCTTATTATCGTTTACTTAAATTAATTTTAATTAATTTGATTGAAGGTTAATTTTTTTTTATAAATAAAAGTTTTATTTTTTTCATAGATATGTAAATATCGGGAAATATTATTTTATTTTATTACATATTTAAATATTGTTAAATATTATTTAATTTTTATAAAATTAAGTTAATTTTTTTAGAATTCAGAAAAACTAAAATATCATAATATAAAGCATACAACTAAAATATCCATAATATAAAGCATACAACAAAAATTGTAAAGCATAATTTTATTTTATTTTTGTAATGTTGAATTTAAAATTTTTTGAAGTTTATAAAAATTTAAATAACTCATAATAATAATAATATATTTTATTTTTATAATGTTGATTTTTTATTTTTTTAAGTTTATAAAAAATTAAATAATAATAATAATAATATATTTTATTTTTGTAATGTTGAATTTAAATTTTTTGAAATTTATAAAAGTTTAAATAATAATAATATTTAATTCAAGGTCATCCTTGTGGGATAATAAATTAAATGTGCTTCCTTCAATTAAAAAAGCACATGTTTTAATTGGTCAACTCACTTTTTTTTCAACGAAAAAAAATACGCTTTATATTCAAAAGGATATAAAAGTGTACAGAGCAAAAGTGGCTGGTCTATCACTAGAAAGACAAGATGTTATGCCTGTGACAAAAACAATCCAAGCAGATCAAAGATGTAACAAGTCACAACAGATCCAATGTCTATCCTAAAGGTGGGCATCCTTCAAGGCTAGAGCCTCTCAAAGGAGGATCCTCGACGATGGGCCCTCATTTCCTTCTTCCCATCTAGTAAAGCTAATGTGGCTCGGAGGCAAATACAAAGCTTTTTTTGAGAGCCTGTCAGCCTCAATATTTTCCTCCCTGTAAATGTGAGATGAAGTGAGATGATGAATCTGTTTGGTCGCTTCCCATGTTCTCTCCTTCCAGCTCGCTAGTTCATCAACATGGAAGTCAGCCCGCCCATTAAGCCAATCGATAATAAGCTTGGAGTCCCCTAGCAGAAGGAGCTCATTTATGTGTAATCGGCTTGCCAGAATACATGACGCCCACGTTGCCAGGAGTTCAGCCTTTGTGTTAGATCCCGTCCCACAGTTTAGTGTCCACCGGTATACAGTCTGAGCATTTATAGTTATCATGCCACCAGCCCCACATAATAAGTTTGCCTGTTGTGCCGCTCCATCGAACCAGGCCACAATTTTGTTCTGAGGAACGTTGAAAATGGCTCTGCAAGGTTTTGTGGTCGGTGTCTGCTTTCTGCTCACGGCCATCTCAGCAAAGATAGCGCTAGTCACCCTGTGTGTGGAAGGTTGCTTGTCTTCAAACAAAACCTCATTCCTGTGCTTCCATATATGCCACCAAAGAAGTATAGGGAGCTTAATCTGGTTCGTAGTGACTCGCATCCAAAGCTGGAAACAATGTGAGAGGCTGTCGCCCGTCCAGTTTGATATATGCAAACATATCGGTGTTAGTAGATGCCAAACGACTCTGGTAAATGGGCAATTTATAAAAACGTGGACGGCTCTGGTAAATTGGTCAACTCACTTGTAATTTATGTTTTTGGAAAATTGATAATATTTTTTTAGAAGTTAAAATTTACAAAAATTAAATGCTCCAAATAATAAGCATGCAAATATTGTGGACTACGAGAAGGAAATAATAAGCATGCAAATATTGTGGAGTATGAGAAGAAAGAGTGATGAACTGTTCTTTTTTCTTTTTTTTAAGGAAAAAGTAGGTTTCAAAATGTCTCATTGTTTTGATTAGGTTTAGAGTTTGAGTGGGTCTAATGGTTAAGAACATGTATTTCCTATTAAGAGGTCACAAGTTCAAATCCAGAGGGGCGTAGGGTATGTATATCTCCGTAGACTTTACCAGTCAAATTGTTGGTTGGAGGGGGTCCCTTGTCCCACAAACAAGGGGGGGTCTCATACACCAATTTGATGTGGCTTAGCCGTGACCTTAAAAATAGATTATTATTATTATTATCAAAATATATAATAAAAAATAAGCAATAATTTGTTTCTCTTAAATAAAATAACATAAAAATGATGGAGGTAACTTATTGGTCAAGCCCACTTGTAATTTATTTTTGGAAATTTGATAATTTTTTTTCAGAAAATTCAAATTTACAAAAATTAAATACTCCAAATAATAATCATGTTAATATTGTGAAGTGAAGTATGAGGAGTACAAAAATTAAATACTCCAAATAATAATCATATTAATCATGTTAATATTGTGGAGAAATTTACAAAAATTAAATACTCCAAATAATAATCATGTTAATATTGTGGAGTATGAGGAGTACAAAAATTAAATACTCCAAATAATAATCATGTTAATATTGTGGAGTATGAAGAGTGATGAATTGGAAGTAATCATGTTAATATTGTGGAGTATGAGGAGTACAAAAATTAAATACTCCAAATAATAATCATGTTAATATTGTGGAGTATGAGGAGTACAAAAATTAAATACTCCAAATAATAATCATGTTAATATTGTGGAGTATGAAGAGTGATGAATTGGAAGTGTATTCTTTCTTGCTTTCTTAAGAAAAAAGTAAGTTTCAAAATGTCTCATTGTTTTGATTAGGTTATATCAATATATATATATAAAATAAGCAATGGTTTGTTTCTGTCGAATAAAATAACATAAGAATGATGTTGAATAGAATAACATAAGAAAGGAGGTAACTTATTGGAAAAATACTTTCTTACTTTTTTGGGAAAAGTTAAGGCTTAAGTAATCGAGCATTTATCGATTTAGTAGCGTACTGTGATTCGATATGCATAATATTCTGAAGTTACATCGTAGAGAATATGAATTATGATAAAAATTGAATATATAATATTGCATATTTTTCTGCTAATTTAATGTGTATTTATATTCTAGTATTACATTCATGCTAGGATCGATGTAATTATAAGATTTTTAAAAGGACAGTGATTATTATTGGAAGATGACAATGATTGGATTCACACTTATCCCAATTATGTTTTAATCTTATCATTAATTCATATCATAATTGCGTGGGTTCATATTTCTTGCAGCTTACTACGTAGGTTTCTTTAAACAACAATCTACTTTATTTCACAATGAAAACCTACCCTATGTCAGCCAGCATTTCCTAATAATCAGTTCACATAATGAGTAGTATTTTATATTAGCGATTACTTAGGTTAGTTATTGTGTTAGTTAAAGGTTATTGCCAGCAGTAGAAGGGTGTAATAGGATGTGAAGGTGAGGTCACATAAGGGTTGATTTACTTGAAGCAACTATGTTTTAAATGTTAAATTTTAATGGCAATAAATGTGAGAAGATTTACGGCACCATAAAGGATAATGGTTAAAGTATTGTCCAAGTAATCATGCAATAATTGATAAATAGGATGATAAATAAGATGTAAAGCAAGGAGGAAATAACATAATGGAATGTAATGATTATGTTTGAATAATGGTAATGGGTAGGAAATTGATCGCCATCTCATTGCAGGCTAAGCGAGGTAAATATAATATTGATTACTATCTTATGGTGTATTGCAATGGAATGTCTTCGAATTAAGCATATTATAATTTATGTGACAAAATGTAAGGGGTGATCATGCAATGGAGTGTTAGTAAATGATTAGGGTAAGGTAATATAGGGTATTGTAATGCTAAGGTCATGGAGTGTTATGTTTATGTAAATGTCAATCTTCAGGGTAAGATAAAGGTTAAAGTATTCAACTCCTGATAAGCTTGGGTAAAGTAGGATAATATTGTTTAAATTGCAACGTGAGTACTTGTCACATTGCAAGGATAATATTGTTAATTTACATGTTAATGAACAATAGATTAAATGCCTTGGGGATATCATAAATTGAATGTTAATGTTGGCAATGGCAGGAGGAGTAATAGTTTGATTGCCATAGAATATTATTAATGGAGATTTCATGTTGATAGAAATGCAATGATTGGTAATTGTTACTCATGGTGTAGTTCTGATATTGCTATTGT